>LD349761.1:27297-37363 GCA_001465055.1 Ptychodera flava | reverse complement strand
AGTGTGGAACTCTGTCCACCGGTATCTTTTTTGATGTCATCCCGTTAATTACTTTTCGTCTGTGGCGTCCATCCCGCCATTCAAATCTCATTATCTTCGGGTCGGTGCCGTCGCCTGCGCCACGTTAACACCCCGAAAAAGCACGAACCGTTCATGTAAGGGCGCGTAGGACTATTCTAGGCTCAAGAAAGGCGCCTGATTTTCTATGTTTGCAGTCAATTCATAGACGGAATGCCCGATTAGGTGACTTCAAAAACGCAAACGCTATCGTTTTGTTTACATTAGAGACAGCACTACGATATTTTTTCATGTTCATGAAAATCTGTCGGCTGTCAGTTCGGCTCTTTTCGCTGCCAAGTTCCAAAAAGTAAAGCACGGTCCGTGACTAAAGTATTCGTTAATGCAAACAAATCTCAGACTTGTCAAGTTGTTCAAAAATATGAATTTAAACTCTGGCAAACAAAATATTCTCTCTACTATTTGAGAATTGTTGCTAAAAATATATCAACTTAGTTGATATATTAACCTGGTTCATGAAACATAAAAATCACAAGGGTTTTTATAGTGTGAGGCAGGATATCTCAAATTTGAAAGGACATAATTTTGAGTCTCCAGGTATGACGTCATTAACCATGTGAGATCGTTTGAGTCACGTTAGCAAATGTGTGGGATGACTGAACTCATTATCTTACAATGACTGTAAATAGTTTTGGAAGTGCCTTTGCCAGGTTGACGTCTTTCACTCATTAATCTCTACTCCTTTGAGTTTTTCCGAACCCCGCCGTCTGCGAGCGACAGCACATTCATGTGTAGACACGACAGCTATCACACACTCTTTTGACCGTGACACGGTATTTCTTTCTTTCTTCCCGGACGCCGCAATTATCGGCGTCGCGGTCATTTTCACGTTCCCACACGTTCGTGGCCTAGTCCATGTGTTCAAAGTGACACCTGGGCAGCCATGCACTGTCACTGCAAAGACACACTGTCTCTTCTTCCTTGAGCAAAGAAGCACAATTCACAACTTTATTGTTCTGCAATGTATAATGTGTGATATCATGAAATGACATGAGACGTGCCAAAAAACACTACACAAAACATTGAACTGCTTGAAATACCAGACAAAAATTGTTTCTTAACGATTCTCAAGTTTTTACAAAAGGAATTGTTAGCTTGAACGGCTTTTGTTTTTTGAAGCGTTGAAAATTTTGTGTTTTACTATTGACAGAAAGTATTAAGATGTGAACGACCGAACCAAGGAGAGTAGTCACGCATTAGCAAGAACTCGGCCCGCAAAAACCACCTGTTGATCGCCTCCTGTGTCACTTTCTTTTCAAAACACGGTGTCACATGGGGTGATAGTGAGAATACCGTAAAACCTCAATGAAATAAATGTTTGGAAGATACGTCTACTATAGAGAACATTTTTTTCATATTATCCACGTTACTCTGTGTACCATTATAAATTGTAGGTGTATATTAGCTAGAGTAGTTGTAGCAATATCTGGATTGAGAAACTGATATATTGCTCGCTTCAAACAAAACGAGCCGTACTCTAAATTCTGGTATGTCTCTGAATCAGAGTTCGGGGATCACTCACGTCCGCCCCTTCATAGATACCGGCTTGTTTCCCTTCCATCCTTCGAAAGTATTGCGTTCGCCGCCATGGGAGGGCGCCAACCTTAAACGTTCGTGCTCGTTTTCTTTTTAAGATTCTGTTTGAGGGAGACAGAACAGACCTTTATTTGTACTTTATGTGTACTGTTGACACTCCCGTTACATAAGATTTTGACCGAAAGAAACTTTACTGAAATATCAATATGTTTAGAGAATCTGAACGGCCATGTTGAGAGTATATGTATGTACCTTTTGCATAGTAGAATAGAGTGTTGGTCTCATCATGGACGTAATATGGAATACGTCCCTCACCTCCATGGTGTTATCGTAGGCAGTTCAGAGCAACTGTCCATGGTCTCTTGGGTAGAGATTGTATATTGTCAAATATTTATTTGTTCATAGCAATGCGGAAAGATGGCACACAACTTGATTGCTCAACAGATCCTCACCCTTAGTGAAAACAGCTGATCTCTCAGGCTGCCAGGCTCTGCAATTCTTGAAACAACACCTTCGTATCCTTGCATATCCTCACAATCTCACAATGACAACATTTCATGTGACGTAAAAATTGAGGCCTGATTACCATGACAACACGGAGGTCAGGATCCGGAGTCAAAGAAAACTGATGTTATGTCGCGCACCGCCGGCCACTTGTTCCTGAATCCACTTTCATCTTTTCACATGGACATGTTGCGGGCGCTGTTACACCCGACCAAAAATGTCGCCGCGCCATCATGTCGCCCATGCTTCGTGTTAAAATTAATAGTCAAAGTTAAAAGTCAAAGTCAAGAGATAATTACGTCATTACAGCGTTCACAACGTATCAAAAAAGGTAGTCGCATGCGTCTTCAGGGTGTCAGTATTGTTTATAGAAATACTTTAATTATGCGGTCGGAGTACAGAATTTCAATTTGCTCCGATGAGATGAAAATTATCATAGTGTAGTGCAATGGGCGAAGACCTTTAACTTATATATACATAATATATATATATATATATATATATATATATATATATATATATATATATATATATATATATATGTATATATGTATATAATATCTGTTACTTAAATTTCATTCACTTCTAATAAGAGTTGCTAGTGGAGTAGTATGTGCAACACATGTGCTACACATACAGCAGGTTACCATGAACAAAGTATAGTGGACACGTTGGGATACCGTATACAATAATATTTCTCTAGGACTTAATAATACAATAGCAGATGATAATAAAATACTATCAAGTTAAACAGATAAGAAACAGATATTTTGACTCTTAAAATTTTACAATTCTTTACTGAAATACCACCTGTGAAGGCTCATTTTAAAACTCTTGATGTAAGAAAAAGTTTCATCGTCTTTGCTTGTAGAAAATAAAATTTAAAATTTGCACGGTGACCCCCGATATTTATTCTTGATTTTGAAAGAGAATCATGTATGGCTGAAAGATTCCTTGAAGAAAGCCTGAGCAAAAGTATAAGTATTTGACTTTCAAGGCGCTTACTACCTTGAAATAGAATCCTTAAATTGACAATTAGCAATTTATGAAATCTCACACTTATGAAATTCCAATTATTTCATTTTATAGCGTGTTCTAAGTGTCATCATCGTAGATCTTTGGAGCATGTAAACTTACTAAATGATGACGAGGAAATTCCAGACCATGCAGACTGGATCTAGTTATGTTCATGCTTAAACTCCGAGTAGTGAAAATAAGAGATCTAAAAACATTATACATCAAATATATATACCGGGTATAATTTTCATGGCAAGGGTTACGACAAAGTTATAACAAAAACGTTTGACTATATTAGTCCAAATTTTTTAAGTTGACCATGCATTACAGTTTAGGAGAAAGTCAACGACAACGAGGCTCTAAAAATATCAAAGACATCGTTATGTCGTTGTAAAGCATTTTACAAGGAAGTGGATGAATTTGAATACATTACCTATCTCGGATCAAAATATTCAATAGGAGAGATTTAAAAATAGAATACAGTTTTAATATAAGTTAAATTACAATACAATGTTCAATACAGTATGTTGTTGGCAAATCTTCATATTACAGAGGAGGGTATTAATAAAATGTTCTCTCTTGTTGCACATTCAATTTTCTCGAAGCATTTTCATTTCGCTCACTCCATCGTTGACTGCTCAGTGTTTGTACCTGCTTTGAAAACACCATAGACTCTGTATAGGGTCTATGAAAATACCCGCCGTAAAACGTACACACACTTCACAATTTGTCGATAGTAAAGAAGCCATTGCATTGATAAAAAGAAGACTTGATCAAAATGTGTTTTTCCTCTCGGCTAGCAGTCCTTTAGAAGAAAATTTGCATTTTGAATGATGGAGTCATCACAAAGTTAATGAAGTATCTTGGAAATATATTAGCAGCAAGTAATTGGAAGACGAAATTTGCATTTTGAATGATAGAGTCGGCGCAAAGTTAAATAGATGATGTCTATAAATGTGTCGAGTTATGTCATTGGTTGACAAGAATGCGACAATAGTTGATGACATTGAACTTCAGATTGGAGCGTGAAAGTTAGTTAGCTATCACATAAATTACTCTACCGTGATGTCCAATTCAGAAGTGTCCGTACATTCTTCATCAAGAACACATAAGGTGTCATCACTGTTGATGTTCGGCTTTCGGAAGAATAATACGTCCTTCGTGAGAAATCATGAAAATGACTCAAATAAACTGAAGGGTTCTTCGTAATTCTCATGGCATCCGTAAAAAGTGTCTGATCACGTCTTAAAGAAGTGCAAATATTTGATTCAATTGTCGCTGACAGTGTTGAAATTACAAAATTAGATTTTAAGAGAAAGAATAAATTTATTTGATTGTCACCGAATTGTACAACAATTCGATGACAATTATACAGGGAGACAGATAAATCACAATAAATGAATATATAATACAAGGGATTTGCTTCACCGTATCTTTTGTTTTATTTGATTTTTGTACTCTCTGAACTAATATGATACACAAGCCACAATGTAGGATTGTCCCAAGTCTATGGGTATATATACATATCAACACAGTAAATTAAAGCAATGTGCTCTGGTAAACCGTCGCTTAGATCGTGAGGCGAACTCGATTTACCATTCGGTAAATCCCCAGACTAGTCCAGTGACTTGGCCAGTCTAGTTATACTGCTACCGACAGATCATTATCGATGGGTGGTTTGAAATTTTGTTTTTGTCGTTGTTACGACACATGCCTGTGGTTCGATAGGTTCTTTGAAACGTTTTGAAAGACGTGTTTGCTGTGTTCTAAGACACAATCTGTGTGCACGCTGAGAAAATACCGACGCGAAAAATGAACACACACTTCGCGACTTGTCTATAGTAAACACACATCGTTAAATTAATATTGAACAAAGCTAACCCGATGAACAACTTCACTCGAAGGTGTTTTTCAGCTAAGTCACATTTGCATTTAGAATGATAGGGTCATTAAAAGGTTGACGAGATACTATCTAAAATATATTAGGTCCAGGATGCGAGAGGGCACATTTGCATATTGAATGTTGAGTCGTCACCATGTACGCCAGGTTATGTCATTACTTGATAATTATTTTCAGTCAGTGATTTCGTCATTATTTATCATCAAGTTTTCAGCCAACTCGTGTGTTCTCCTGGCTCAGTTGAATGTTAATGAATCTACACTTTCAAAAGATGTAACTGTTTGTTTGCGTTTTAAGGCCTCCAGCCCATTGCCTTGTATGAAAATGCAATGGTATAAATTATGACTGTTAAAACACAGACACCTTTTCATTAGTATTACAGAGGTGAGATAAAGTATAGTGCACTTTACTTCGGAAACATTAAGGTCAGTACCAGAGGTCAGAGGTCAAGGGTATTGCAAAATGACTCAGGCACCGCAACAATATTACGAGAGGTTTACCAACGCTGTGCAAAGAGTAAGATACTATTATTGCTAATAAATAATAGTTCAGTTAGTTGTAGCTTCAAATGGGTTTTCCATAAATTTACCACAGAGTTAGGATACAATTCTTTCTAATCCAAAAATCATGTCGTAATGACTTGTGTTTACCTTGTGAACTCAGTACGTATGTGTGTAATGTTCGATACTGTTGTTAATGTTGACAACTGACTGATTTTCAATCCAGACTAGAATTCAATTCAGTGTCAACAATAGCGTTGCAAGCTGTACAGAATGATTTGTCTTAGCAGAGCTATTAAAGGCCAAAAAAAGAAATGTTTCTGGTCAGCGCGCGCGTCACTTGAACAACAGCGCGTCACCCTTTTTTTCTGTTTGTGGCCGGCGGCCGTGGCTGACACCAAACCAAAATGGCTGAAGAGAAAGAGAAAATTCTTTGGGGCATGATCAGTGACTGCATAAAAAGTATATATGTGACTATTTTGATAAAACTTTAAACTGACCCTCCTCCCTCCCTCGAGGCAAAAAAAAAAAAATGCGCGAAGCCGCACCACTTTTTAAAGAAAGACCTGACCAGAAACATTTCTTTTTTTTTGGCCTAACACTACGAATTTCAATATACTTCAGTCACTCTTGACATCTGTTCCTGTCTCCAAACGTCTCTTAATTCCTGAACTGATATGATCAGATATGTAGGCTGAAAAATATAGAGATAGAGAGACACTCTTAGAGAGAAGATTTGTTGGAGAAAAGAGGCAAGGCTGTGTCGAGCGATATCGACAAACAGGCTGATCGGCAGAAAAACTAACTGACGGACAAGAATGAATTTACGGAGAATATTCTGTGGTATGTAGAGTTATATATTGAAAGACTGACATGCTGACACACATACATATATAAGAAAGATAGATAGATAGATAGTTAGATAGATAGATAGATAGATAGATAGATAGATAGATAATAGATAGATAGAAAAGTTTTTGTAGTTAGGTAGTAGTCAGATAGATACATATATGTGGGTGGATAATTCTATAAGTACATACAGATAGACAGACAAACAGACAGACAGACAGATAGACAGACGGATATATTTCGTAAGGCGTAATAAAGAGCGACGACACTGAGGCAATTTGATGGACACATGCAAATACAACCATGCAGACAGACAGAATCACTGGCGTAGAAATTGAAAGCGATAACATAAAAATATGCATTGTGAAAATTAGACACAATAATCTTGTGTGTCCAAAATAAAAAAAACGTCGCCCGTCGAAATGTTTCTGCGACATAATCAGACCTTCTCGTCTCTCTTCTACTGTAAACAAGTCACCTTCATAACAATGAAAGAGGGACATAACATAGATTGTCGTCTTTTACGTAAGCGTTCCGTAACAAGCACTATCATCTTTAGTTTCCAAGATTTGACGATGGAAGTTGCTTTTCAAATTCATTTACAGTCCGTCAAGTCGACAGTGATACCTAGCAATCTGTATTTCTCTCATTACGCATGACACTTGTTGGATCAATAGGGTTTTAATCGGTGTCGTTGGTGTCGATTTGCTTGAAGTAGTCTCCCCATAGAAAATGTCTGTGGAGCAGATAACACGTGGACGGTGACAATTCCACGAAACTAATTAGCAGGTAATTGCGAAACAGGTAAATTGGCTCAACATACCTCAGCGCATGCGCTGTTGATCTACCATCGATACCTGGGGTGGATTAGTGAAAGCTATCCACAATAACGTCGGTAAACTCAAACGAAATTTGAACAAGGGAGATGTTTTGCTGCTTAAAAAGTAAGAGAAAGAGACTTGCAAAGTCGCTCTGATCTTCTTGTATATGATAATGATAAACTGAATGCTGAAACCGGCGATTCATTTACTCTTGAAATTAAACACGATTTCCACAAACCGAAAAAAAATGTATATGTCAGCTCCAGGGTTATTGAAGATCAACCGTCTTGACAAGGCAAAGTGATCTTTTCCTAGGCAGTAAATGGATGTGAAAATTTTGGTAATACATTCCTGCAGGTATATCTTTCAGTTGGAAATGAGGGACACGGGTTAATGCATAAAACAAAGAAAGTGTGCGGACCGTATTGGTGAATAGACATTTGGTTAAAGGAAGTCACGTGACTACACGTCAGCGAAGGGATTGTGGGTAGGATAAAATACATATCAGGTTGTGATGATGGTATACTCTACCATACATGATTTATTAAAGGTGTGTATCAGTCACTTCTCTTTGAGGTCGCGGTATGTAAGTCTTGATAACGTGACCAAAGTTGCAGTATGAAATTGTTGGCCCTGTCATGTTATGTTCTTGTTGCGTCTATCAGACTTAATGCAAAGAAAGCTCAACTGAATAGTTTTTCTTGTCGGATGTAATATGTCTATGACAAACATATTAGTGTCACCAAAGCGGCGCTGTTCGTGCTACTTCCTGAGATAATATTTACTCTTCAGAACGTACATTATTTGCTTTTTCGTTGTACCTCCCGGTGTCAGTTTCCGTGTCAATTTCCTCAAGACGAGTATTCATACCATTTTGTACATTTCACACAGAACAATTTCATTTGATCTTGAAGTATTTGGGAGGAGACAGTGCCGGGAATGTTTCAAACAAATTAAAAAAAAACAGATAAAGTATGCCATGGGCGGATCAATTTATGTGTAAATCACATTATTGTAACTTATTTTTTATTATCAAAATAAAAGACATGACTGTCATTGGTATCTTTATCTAATGTGGAAAAACACTGACATTCCAATACCTTCATCACATTTTCTCCGAATTATCCGCTGCTGCAAATTTCGGAAACATAGAAAACCCTTGATTATAATGTTGATACTGAAACTATTACAGAATCAGAGCAAACTTTGTCCTTGACCGTAAAGGGATCCCATTTATGGCAGCAAAACATGCGCCCTAATCGCAGATTTACTTTTATATAATCAAGATGATTGGCGTGTATGCGAGCGTTTTGTTGTGCGTCTACAGTTCTCGCATAGCGTACCTGAGAATACCACAGTTCTGTACACCAATACATGACGTAAGACATAAGGCTAAATATAGCATGGTCGTTACATAAACGCGCTGTATCTCTTTTTTAAAGTCGACGAACTAAGAATTTGATTGACCTTTACAAAGGCCGATAATTATATGTGCGCGTTTTTTAACTTTTTGAATTCTGGTGAACAAAACTAAAGTTTATATTACGTCAGAAAATCAATAAGTATGAGGATAAAGTTCGCTGTGGAGGTACAATGCTGGGTTTGAATGAACAAGATTTGGCGCGAACTTTGAACTTTCACTAACACTTAAGTAACAACGACGTCTGTAAAGGCAATCCTTTTGAAACCCCGATGGCTTTATAACTTCTTCAACGGAGCGATTTACACAATCAGAGGTGGTCAATTAGTCGTAGACAGCTGTTATTGCTAGACCCTATGATGATGGTTTATTCCAAACATTTATTTGAATTTGGCAATTGTTACTCTGAGGCACTACCATGATAACTACAGTGACTTGAAAAATGTTAAAATCTTTTTCAAATCCATCAACTCATGGTAAACGTAAATTGTGGTGTCATTTGTATAGTGACTAGCATAACTTATTATGTTTTTTCCGAGATGTATAATTTGAGTGTGGGAAAACGAGAAAGTGTAATCAGTTGGTGGCGGGAGGAACCAGTTACGGTAAAATACTACATTTGTCAGCCAGTACAACCCTGTAAGCTAAGGGGCAGAGTTTCTACAGAACTGGGAATTAGTGAGCATATTTGCATGTGATGGTATTTGACACAGTGTATTGGTTTTTGTCTTTAAAAGTGAAATGTTCAAAAGAATACATTCCACACACATACCTTGTTTATACGTTGTTTGCCATTGGCTTGGCTTATGATAAGGAGTAACCACAGCGATTGACTAATTTAACGACTCCGTCGCATGTTAATGATCCACCCCCGTGACTGCCCGTGTGCCGGCCGTTGTTACCATGCGAAGGCGCGTGCCATGGTCTAATATATACTTTGGGCAGTGAAAAAAAGACTTATTCAACCTGTCTAAATAGTGTAATAAGCCATACAACAGTAGGCGCCTTCAAGCCAACGCTTCGGAAAAGCACTCGACCGGAACCACTTTCACTTCCGACTTTGTACTCCCATGAATGACCAGCCACGATCCATTCCTAACTTTCCCACGGACCTTCGCGGAAATTTGAATTGTTCCGAAGAAAGGTAGAAGGAAAAGAAAAAAAGTAATCCACTCACGCAAGCAGGTGCTGCTTTAAGGAAATTTAAAAGATTAGTGTGACTGGTCACGTGGTACTTGAATCAAACGTAACGAAGTATGTACAAACAAGTTGGCGGGAAGTTTGAAAAAATAACGAACTAAAAGTGCCCTTGTGTTTTACATTCAATTATCTCGGTGTGGTTACTTAAGAAATATTTCCTACCTGTAAATTCCTCCATTTTACGATTTCATTGGATCTCCCACGTCACAACCAACCAACATCGTCATTAATGTAAAGCATT
>LD349761.1:0-19026 GCA_001465055.1 Ptychodera flava | reverse complement strand
TTGCTCCAGGCTGTGAAATGTCTCCAGTTGGCGTTTTCCCGCTAAAAGATGCGATGTTACCAGCATTCGCGTTTAAAGGATAGACATTTAACACGACTGGAGTAATTGAAACAGAGTGATGGCATCGACCTGAAATCGACATCATTATCGAGCGTTAACCGTGAACCGTCATCAAATAGCTAGACTTGTCACGAGGGAGAGGGGGTTACACAGTCGCTAAACAGATATCAAAAATGTACATGCTTTCCCGATATTTGATTAATGTGATAACGAGAGTAGAACAAAACCAAGACTGTTGAAGTTACTCTTCATATGTTTGTTTCAGAAGTTTGCTAAAGTTAGAATTATACTTACCGAAAATGGTCGCCCTAGTCTACTGTTAAAAAAATATGTTCTTCAACACCACGTTTCTTATGATCGGTGATGTCAGATTTTATTATATTCGTAAGTACAGACTAATGCACTAAACGCCTTTGGATTCTTACCTGCTTGTCAATACTACATTATAAACAATTGTATATTTCCACTTACTCGTAGTTTGAATGACAAATTTGTCGATCTCAAAAATGTTACCGTTCATGCAATAAATCTGTCATCACATAAAAACCCATGTTTCGCTTAAATTTCATGATTATGGTCCTTTTTATTAATTTGACGATTGAATTGTTTCAGCGGTGTTAATTTCCGATTTATTAAACGATTTCAAATCGAAAATATTTTTTTCTGGTGGAATTTAGAGCTGTTTTAGTAGTTCTGTAGAAGAAATGGTCGGAAATAGCGGAGTATCTGGTACGAT
The DNA here is from genome assembly GCA_001465055.1 of Ptychodera flava. Classification (NCBI taxonomy): domain Eukaryota; kingdom Metazoa; phylum Hemichordata; class Enteropneusta; family Ptychoderidae; genus Ptychodera; species Ptychodera flava. Next base: position 18,230 of record LD349761.1, on the reverse strand, counting down.
GTGTATGCTAGAACTCTATGGCTTGAGTGACATGTTTTTGGGTTTGCCCCTCCAATAGCACTTTGGTCGCCCCATAATCCTTTGCGATTTCCAAGATGGCGGTTAATACAGCTTTTAGCTATACAAATGCGCAAGTATACATGTTAAGTACGATAATAAGATTTCAATTGCTCACATTGCTTTGTCTTTGTGTTCAAAACCAGGCGCATCGTTTATTTTTGGCATTATGATCTTTCGCCTTCCTTTTTGACCACTTTGCATGTTTTAACCGTACAAGTAGCCGTATTTGAACGGCGCTGCTGTGCGCATGCGTCGTTACCGTCCAACCACCTGTTGATTTTCGTCATTGGAGGATAGAATCGTTGACTGGTGATGCGCGGTTGGATTGTTTCGGATTATCGGATTTTGTATTAATTTAAATGTTTTCATCAGTTTGTATGATCAAAATGTGGACAAACCAGACAGTAGAACAATGATAATATATTTGGACGGATTAAATGTCTCCAGTCGGCGGTTGTTCTTGGAAACGGATAGGTGGCAAGGCATGCTGGACGCCTTTGGTGGGAGTTAGCGCCGAAACCTTGTCAGACTACAGTAACGAGTAGTGGACGGTCTTTTGTCAGACTAACTTTCAAAAATATGCAATAGAAAACCTTCAACTTTGGACTTTATCAACAAAAGACAGGCAAAACGAAAGCCTGATGCGTTCTTTCTAAGCTAAAATATTACGGCGCAAATCCAAATGTCTGACGTAAATTGCACAACGCGTGATATTTATAAAGTTATGACTTTCTTGAACTGAATTGGTTTACACACAAACCAAAATTTAAAAAAAACAAGGACATGCATCTATCGTTTAGAAACGACCCCAGTCATAATTTTTGTGAAAGAATGACAATGATTCAAATTGTGAATGTATTTCCGAGATGTGACAAATCCTGTTTCTCTGTTTTCAAACCCCGTCTTTGTTCAAAATCTTCGGAGATTGTTGGCTTTATGACTGAACCTAAAGTCACTATGTAGCTATAGTCGCTGAGGCTGCGATATCGACCTGTTTACCTATCAAAGGTCGGAATTGTTCCAGAAATATCGCCTGAGGAAAACACGGAATAAACAGTCTCTGTAATTTATTCAAACACGCTGTACCCTAATCTGTTAATTCTCCAAAACATTGTATAACATAGGATTTTCGACGCTAATCTATTTATCAATGTCCGTCGCATCTCTCAAAGCCGGCGACTTATTACCCGACGTAAAGGGTTGGGACTCGATCCCAGGGATCAGGTTTGTTCTAGTATGCAAGGGAATTATGGAGGTGTCATAATAGTAATCTTGTGGGCAAATTCCCTGGCAACACAAGCTGACGTCTGACACAGGTTTATAGGTTATATGTGTGAATAGATTCCACTTTGTTTACAAGTATTGTCATTATTGAAAACACATATTTGAATTTTTATGGCAAGCCTATACTGATAAGCTGTTGTGTTGCCCACTATTTGTAAGAGTTGAGAACAACTATATCGTCCTGAACAAAATCTAAGACTTTGTCCTGACATTGCTATTATCATTATATATGTTGGAACATGGTTTATGTGAGGTATCCCAACCTGTCATTGAGGTTCATCAGGAGGAAAGCATTATTCATCGTTAAATTCATACAGTTGATTACATACATACTAATATCTGCATAAAGTGGAAAGCTCTTCGATCTTACTGTGCTCTTGAAATAACTATTTTTTTTTATCTTCATCAAGTTATCGTTTTTCCCGTCAGGTTATTCAATTTACAGTTTCCAGGTACTCAATGATTGAAGACAAAGATGATATCATTATTGTTATCGTGATATAATTATGGAATACATAGTCTTGACCTTGATACATAATTTGATTACAATAAATCCTGTATTCATAAAAATCATTAGGCGTAAAGTCTACTCTATAATTGGCATCAATGAATCGAGTCATTTGGATTTACCTGACCGGGCAGGTATTTGTGAATCAGTCTTTGATCACTAGGTCACGATAAATAACGCGCGAAATTACAGCGACCGCGCCATCTTCAGATCGATCTTGTTATAAATTAACAAAAATGTACACATATTTGTTGTTCACTTTAAAATTACCGCGAAATAAGCCTTTGAGTCGGCACATAACCGAGTTTTACTGGCTGTAGACAAACAATGCAGATGGCGGGAAATCTTCCAAAACATAGCCGTAGAGGTACTTTCCGACAGCCGACAAATTGCATCTTGTACTGATCAACTATGATATCCCGCGTTTGACTTCGTTCATTCGCACTGTACAAATACCTTGGGTTTGTGAACAGAGTCAAATTCAACCTCTTGACATGCGCGACAAATTTTATGTGGTTCCTATCGACTCTACAATATCTTTTTCATTTCTATGAATATCTGGATGAGTGCAATTCGAATTATCCACGGAAATGTCAAATTTACACAAATTTACACGAATTTTGCCAAGGTGTTGTAGTGTGTCATGTATGAAAAGTACTGGGACCACATGGACAGTAACGAGTCACTCTGCGCAGAAGTTTTGATAGGCCTTAGGGCCTTCATGATATTACGCAGCCTCTTTGCACGGACCGCCTTCCAGCATAGACCTTTGAGGGTCAGTGGTTGCAGTCACGTGATGGAGAGACAGAGTTCCAAGTAACCGAAAACTCCGGATTACGACTAATTAACAGATAATAGCGTCTTAATTAAAACAAAAATACGTCCTTTGGTACATGGTTGTTAGATTGCTGCCCGGTAACGACAGCTCTCTTCGTTTATTGTTGACCGGCAACGAGGACTGCGATCGAGATGGTAGCGTTAAGGATGATAAATACCAAATCGTTCATTTTTCTGTCAAATTTTCAAAATTCTCTGAGAAAACGCCTTGAAGTAAGACCCAGAATTGAGATGTGTCGCCAGTTCAAGATGAGGAATGGTTTCCGTGTAATTCACGATTTTTAAAAATCAAAACAAATGAACGTATAGCTTCGTGGCCTGCCTTCAATTAAACCAGAACTGAAGTTGTAAATGTATGGCATTGTTCAAAATTGTGAACCTGAAGCAGATCATTTCTAATGTGCATTGTGGAAAGATACATCTAAACGACGCATTCACACGTAAAGTGGCGATATGTGTTCATTTTGTTCTAAGCGTAAAAATCTCCGAACGATTTTACGCACCATTTGCAGTGTTTTTAATCGTTTGTTCAATCGCTTGCTGACCAACATTGTTTCTCAACCCGGTATGCCAAGTTTTGGAGATGAAGTTATACTGCCTTCGATTGCGGTGAGTCTGAGAAAGTCGGAAACCTTACAACCACACACCGGTCAAAAGAACAAACAAGCAAAAATATGACTTGCCAACATAGTTTCCAAAGCATCGCTCTCACGCAGAAATCAAAACGAAAACAAAAAGGGCATTTACCAAAAGTCAGACGAGTGGTTTGTGTAACAAACAGTCATGTAATTGTGTGCATTCTTTCCTTTGTTGCATATCCGAAAATGAAACTAAATGACACGGAGCCTTGACAAGATTTGATACGGTGACAATTCAGCAATTACAATTATCTGTACTTGTTCATAACATACGCGTTGTACGTGAACTTGAAATTCAAGGTTTACTCAAGCTTGTGCACCCCGTTTAATTTTCTGGGTGGAAACCGAAGACGGAGAGCTAGTTCATGAGAAAATCCCCCTACACACATCACACCGCCATGCTTTCATACACCATAGATGTCTCTTTTTTACATCCAACACGAACGAAACTACATTGCCGTAGATATGGTCGTTGGTACTAATAAATGAACTTGAAAGGCTAATTGTTATAACATGCTAATTAGAACCATGGACAGCAGAACAGGGATGATTTCTTTGCTTCTGCTTATTCTACGGAGTTAGTACAGCATATTGAGGCCGGGTAACAATACAAGTCAAACCAAAAGGTGAACATTGAAAAGACTTTGCACCACTTTTGTAATTACTTTGACAAAACAAGTGTCAAACTGAAATTTGCACTTGAATACGTTAATTTCCAAACGGTCTTACTATTTCATCACATCAGGGGCATTCCCAGACAGATTTAAAAACCCCACCTTCTTAGCCCATATCTCATCATGTGACTATTTCCATAGAAACATTTCTGATCGTCGGCATCACTAAGGAAAACCCGAACAATAGCTTCCATGACAATGGCAAGCATCGTTAGTTTCGTAAATAGTAGAATGAATCTTCAAAAAAAACCAAACGGAAAACAAATAAATTCGGCCCACATATACCGACCTTCAATTTTAATGATCAAAATCACATCTCGATATCAAACAGCAAGTGAATTTGTGTATTTTTGAAGAATCATGCCAAATTTGCATAGTAGAAGTCAAGTGTTCTCCTCACCTTTGACGTCTAGGCTAAGCATGAACAATATCACAGCTCTGCTGCACCCTGCTGTTATGGGTGAAAGACTTTCTTTGATTCAGCCGCCCCTACGAAGCGACGAAAAGTCCCGTACCTTACTTTTAGTGTAAAAAATCGCTTCCGATATCAACTTTATCCGTTGTAACAGTCTACTCGATATTTTTTAAAGAAATTAAAGTGTGCCATGTCTGCGTTCTTGTAGTTGAACCTTTATACTCGATATGATTATATCTGTGAGAAATACAAACTGTTGTCCATACAGATTCATGCACCCTGACAAAGTAAACTAAAACCTGCATGGGGTGTGCCTTTATGGTTCCGACAATTCCACGATCGACTTGATAATATACAACACACAGAGAACATACCGCGACATTTGCACTTTAGACATTATGTGATAATGTTGTCTAAGTTCTCCAAGTTTGAGTCTAATATTAGAAGGTTTGGGGAGTGGATGATGCCCGATATGTTGTTTATCGGAAATTATCGGATAAAATCGATAATAACATCAAAGTAAGAGTCTAATGTTAGAAGAGTTACGCAGTAGCCGATGGCCGACATGCTGTTTTACCGGGTTATATAGGATAAACTCGATACTATCGTCTACCTTCTAAGTTAAAAATCTAATATTAGAAGTGGGTAAGTGGAAATGCCAAAACACTCTTTTATTCACGTTCAGTGGAACACTCTTGTCTCATGCTGCTAAAACTCTCTCACTTAGACATCTTCGACGATATTATCGGGTAATAAAAAAGGCCTATGTCGCTCCTTCATGCGACATAATGATAAATGACATTACTTCCCCCTTTCCTACCTATGTCACAAATTCTGCATAACTGTTCCTACCAAGATTTCAAAAGCCGTTTATAGGGAGCTCATTGGCAAATCATGATAACTCTACAAATATTTCGGCATTAAGGTAGAACGCACCTCGGGGACAGAAATTCGGGCCTTCAAGTTTATCAATGTTCTTCTGCCCTACCACTTGTGGGGTCTCATTTTGAAGCTCTTGGCGAAAGAAAAGTCTTAGTTTTTCGAAAACGAAAATTTAATTTTTCCCATAGAGATAACACAGGGATGGCGGCCATTTTGAATTTCAAATATCGAGAAATCGCAAGTTATTTGTCTCTCTAGTACCAAAGTTTGCACGGTGACCCCTGATTTTTATTCTTGCTTTGGTAAGAGAATGGTTGAAAGTTTCACAGAGGAAAGTTTGAGCAAAAGTTTAAGTCTTTCACTTTCGAGGTGCATATTACCTTAAGAAGTTGTCATAATTGGATTGTTCAATCCTATGGACCTCGGCAAGTATACTGTCGACAGAAAATGTTGATTTGCATCACAGCTCCCTCCCCCTCCCCATAGAGGGACTGTGTTTTGATACTATTCTAGCGTTAGCCCGTCAGTCTCAGGGCGCTTTTCAAGGAATAGGATTTTTTGTTACCGGGGAATTGCACGCCGATTTATCAACTGATGATATTTCCGCTAGAGGGCGCCATCGCTTTTGGATCAGAGATAGGCAACCCACGGTCGCGGGCAACCTCAAACTTTAATTTCCGTGCAATTAATTTTCCAGTAACTGTGCTTTTATGTCATACGATATTTGAGATATAGTTTGCGCTAAAATCCGACTAGCTTTGGCAAGTATTGTTAATTTTATCAGACTAGCGGTAGCCACTAACAGCTCGTTTCTTGCTGCGGCAAAGACGAGTTATTGAAACTCAGGGAATGATAAATAAGGCCGCAAACTAACGTCAAACAAATAACGAAAGAGAAAATATTCATTGGATAATGCTATATGCCTCATGACTGTCACGGTTTAACATTTCCAATCCCGAATTTTCACACGTGAAATCCATTTATCAACGAAATCCATTAAAAATGTTCAGCAAGCGCGGAAAATAGCGCCCTTGGTTATTTTTTGACGTTTCGTTCGTTTTTGTCAACTTTTCACATAGATGAATCGCATCGAATTACACATGTAGTTTCAGATATTTTTATTGAATGTTAACCGACGTTAGATTGTCATGCTAAGATCACATGTGAGATTACAAGTTTAGCATTTTTTGAAATTTATACTACTAGACTATTGTATGAAAAATACGAATCTTTAAACTCAAATGTTTTCATCAAAAAATTCTTGCTCTGCCAATAACGTTTATAATTTATCGTGTCTTGGAAACCTATCAAAACCATGACTTAAAGCCACCTTGTTAGTTGCTTTTAATCAAAGTAGTTCTTTTTAAATGGGGACCCGGATCCTGTCAATAATTTTGTGAATTACATTACGAAGGTAATTACGTTTTTAAAACTAAAGGAGCTTCAGGAAACCATTGACAGCTCTTGTCAACATGTACTGCAAGGACATTGGCGTTCTGCAAGTATATTTTCCACCGCATGAGAATGCAAGAGGTTTATACACACACTTTGTATGCACTGATTACGTATGGAGACTCACATGCAAAGGATTAGCCACTTTTCCTTCTAAGACTTCGAATTTATAGTTTCCTAGATGAAATTTCCAATTCTTTGTTAAATTGTTGCAGTTCTGGGCGCTTTACTGTGCGATTTTAACGTGTAATATAATGCTAAATAGATTGCTAATGAATTGGTCTCCATTTTAAAATGCAAGCTAAGGAGGCTTGACTGCAAGAGCTATTGGAGACATTATTTTATATTTTACACTATTTACATTCCTTTTAATTGTTGGTGTTGCAGCTGACCGAAAACAAACCTAAACACATATACTCACATAGCCAGAACAACAGACTAATTGTTTTCGTTTCTTTAACCATTCTGCCATGATAATAATAAAAGACCAATGATTGGTTTATTGTGACAGAGTATGAATATTTTGTTCAGTAGTTCAGTGTATTTTAAATTATTAACTCCACTTTTATTTATGCCAAATCAACAAATCTGATTTTTGCCTCAGTAGCTTTGTGGTCACATTTGAGTGCCATTCTCAGTGATCGATGACATGTCTGATAGAGGGCGCTATGCATAGAACCATCATAAGGACATGATTCGATGACTTCGTAAAAGGGGAAAATTGAGAATGCTAAGATTAAGACTATCTTCCAAAGAACGATGTTGGGAAATAACTTTCGTATGGTAGGTGTATTCAATATTTTCACTTTAAAGCGCAACGTTTTAGCGATAAAAGTTCAAACAGTTTTGGTTAAAGGAATTTTATCCAGAAACAGGGGTCTTGATGCAACATTTAAATGATTAATTATCTGCATTAGTTTAGAATATTGTTTGACTAGTAAACCAGTAGTTGGCAAATAGGCTGAATGACCGAGCATGTTGGATAGCAAACTGACCTAAGTTTGTAAAATCACGCTATGACAGAGATATTTAAATGCATGACATTTTGACAGTATCCCGTTTCGCCAGCGTCGAAAGTTTTTTCCCCGTGCCGGTGAAAAAAACTTGAAGACATATTAGTACCGTTTCAAATGTCGAGTAATATTAGAATCTCAAAGGAAAAGACAGGATTGGGCAAGGGTTTCTCATGAATTACGAAGATTTACAGAGAAAACACACTGATAACATTGCATGCAGGCCTACAAAGCCCTCACTGTCAGCGTTTTTTCTGGCTGTTTTAGATGTCTTCTGTGGCGAAATTTCAAAGTAATGTAAGAGGTTACATATGTAGTTACAGAGAATACTATTTGATGTAAACTTGTGGTGAACTTTTGCGATAAGATTCAAAACGAGATGAAAGTTAAACAATTTTCGGAAAAGCCGTGCGTCTGCTGACGATGCCTAAAAGTGACAGTCTGACTCTTGTCAACGTGGGAAAATCCTTACTCCGAAAAGTACGAAATCTTATAATTGAGCGTGTCTAGTTACAAACCAAGCAGTACAATGTATTGAAGATCCCATCTATTTTAATAGGTTAGAACGTGCCTCGGGGACAGATATTCGGACTCTCTAACCTTTACAATTCTTTTCTGATATACCACTTTTGGGGTTTCAGTTTAAAGCTCTTCGTGTAAGAATATTTTCACCGGCTTAGTTTTTTAAAATTGGAAAATTTTATTTTGTTTCTTTAGTTCCAAAATTTGCACTGTGACATTGTTTTTTTTTTATTTAGATAGAGAATGGTTTAGAAATTCTTTCAGGAAAGTTTGAGGAAAAGTTTAAATCTTTCTCTTTCGAGGCGCATACTACCTTAAACGTCTTTTGAGAGTAATTCTTTGCAAATAGGAACATGGACCCTGACAATGATGTTGTAAACCTAGCCTCAAAGGTAATCCGTTGACATTGCTAATTACGAGTCCAAATCACTGTATCGTATTTCCTTCAGCTTGAATCAACGGTAACAAAGGTTAGTGTTCGGATAACTACTCACACAGATCTAATCATGTTTATAGCGTCATGCAAACAATCAGAAAATGGTAATAACCAAAGTAATGACAAAATAATAGCTTTACCCTGAACATTTCCCAGCAATTTATTGCATGGCCGAGATAATAAGGTATTCACGAATTTCAGTTCGTTTACTTTTTAATTTAATAACTGATTATAGTCAAGACTCATAAAAATCCAAAAGCTCCGACCGTAACTCATTATCATTTTTTAGATGGCGAGCACGAACGTGAAGCCGGTACAGAAGGGAAGTACGAATATGCATGTCACATGGTTATTTTTAGCAAAATGGACATTGTGCCAATACTTAAAGACTTGATGCGTCCCTTTCTGAAAACCCGTTCATTTTTGTAAACTTTTCTTCATTCAGAGGACCTCTTGCTTCAACTGAATTTGACTTGTTCTCAGCCACGGTTTCTTCGAGACCTGACCGCCGACTCTAGCGCCCCCAGCGGTCACTTCTTCAAATTGGCAATTACTGAGACACAATTGACAGACAACATCTGACTTGTGTTGAATATCACTGATATCAATCGTAACTTGCACTCAAACAGCTAGACGACTTCCTTATAAACAATAATGGAAGTAAGAACTGTCGATGCATACCGAGTGTCAAACGCCAAATAATTGCTAAAAAAGTATCCCGATAAACAGTCGTTAGCAAGCTATGTACACACCCTCACGATTACATGTGGTACTTGTCTGCAGCATAAAGGATGAAAGCTTTGTAATTTTATTCAGTATTGTCATTTAAAATGATGCAAGATTTTTCAAAATAACAATATATATTTCGAGGTCCCGTTGTTGTAAGCTCGCTGTTTAAGTTTTTGATTTTGTTTTTGTTTGTTTTTCGCATTAGTAACTCACTGATCTGAGACTGGCCACTGCTGAGTTTGAGTGGAGAATGTTGAAGTACTCTACATTGCTAAAATAATCTTCTTTTGTCAATTAAAGACAACAAGTCAGTCCCTTAAAATCTTACGAAAGATAACGTACTTCAAACACACCATGACATTCGATTTCTCTAAAGTAACGTTACCATAAGTTCAGTAGGAATCTTTTTCGTTGTCATAGGAAAAATGATATTATTTGACTGCTCTGTTGTCGTTTATGGATATCGCTTCAACGATAAAACTTTTTGTGGATAGGTATTTTAAGGCTTTCAGACGGTATGCGCTATCACAAATCCTATAGAAACGTTACTTTGGCGAAGACGGGTATCTGCAAACACCAGATTTTCATTCATTAACTTGTTGAGTTGTAGACAAGCAAGTCTTTAATACCGTCATAAAACCTGAAAGGTGACAAACGAGTCGGTAGAATAACTATTGTCAGCCTTGCTTGCTTTATGCATGGAGGTATAATGCTTTATGTAACCTTTAATTTGAATGTGTGACAGGCACTGTGAGTATATACTGTAGGAGAAGTCTGTATGTGTTCTTCGAAAACCTTTTCGTCCTATAAGTGCGAATTAAAGTGACAAAATATGAAAATTTTAATTGTTTCTTCAATTGTTTTCTTCAGGTGACAGACCTTTGAGTTGCAGAGTATATTCTCAAACAATAGAGTAGACGGAGGCCAGTGGGATGCACACAGTGCGTAGTCGAGTGGAATTAATGTGACGGTTAACTTGCGTACATTATTACCTCAAGAAGCAAATGCCAGTTCGGCTATGCCCTCAGCCAAAAAACAAAAACAAAAACAAAACACAACAGAAACATAACAAAACAGACAAAAAACGTCATTCCGATCATTAGGAGCTCTGCGATATCTATGCAAAACAATAGCGTTACATGAAAATTTAATAAGTTCGATGTAATGAATGCGTGATGAAAAAATGATAATCACTACATTTAATTAATTAATTTATTTGTTATTTATTTAAATCAGGCTCAAGGCCCATGGACGTAAAATTAAAAAATCGAAAAAAATTGCTCCTCAGAAATTTCGAATTCCGATTTGGCTATTCAGCATGCGAGTTAGGCTTCTTCCCAATCTGTATGTCTCTACAATGTTGCGCAGCGGACGGGCTATCATGCGAGACCTCCCGCCTAGACAAGTTACTTGATACCTCATATGCGATGCACCATCACAAAACTGTTGGGCTATTTTCCCGATCACGTCTGGACGAAGCCATCGGGGTGCAACATAAAATGTTGCCCCATACAGATTGACGCACCCTAACGAAATGCACTAAAATCTGGATGGGGTGTGCCTTTGTGGTTCCGACAATTCAACGATCGACTTGATAAGGCCAAACAAAAAAAAAAATGTTTCTGGTCAGGTCTTTCTTTATAAAATGGTGCGGTGACGCGCATTTTATTTTTTTTTATTTTTATTTATTTTTTTGCCTCAAGGGAGGGAGGAGGGTCAGTTTTATAGTTTTATCAATATAGTCACATATATACTGTTCATACAGTCACTGATCATTCCCCCCAAAGAATTTTGTCTTTCTCTTCAGCCATTTTGGTTTGGTGTCAGCCACGGCCACCGGCCACAAACAGAAAAAAAGGGTGACGCGCTGTTGTTCAAGTGACGCGCGCTGACCAGAAACATTTCTTTTTTTTGGCCTAATATACAACACACTAAGGACAGCCAGGGGTCAGTATAGTACACAATACAGATGAATGTACGTTAGTCTTGTTCGGAGCTGTGCGTTTTCTACAGACATTTACAACAAGGATGACTTTTCGATGTTTATATGAGTACTGTTACTCCTTGGCGAGCTCGTTTGGTAGACTGTTGAGAAATGACATAATGTAATGCACAAGTACATAACACTACACAGTCATATGACATCATTTCCCTCTTTCCTACTCATGTCACAAATTTAGCATGGATATTCACAAAAGCCGTTTTGTAGTGAGCGCATGGGTACATCATAACTCTGCACGTATTTGGACAATTGGAAGATGTCATACATAATTGGATTGTTCAACAGAAAGTGTTAGTATGTACACTGTCCCAGGTTAACCCACTCGTCTGTCGGCGCTTGTTCATACCTTAGTTAAGATCGTGAAAAGAGTAGGATATTTTGTGTTACCGGGGAATTGTACACAGATGAAAGTCGATTTATCAGGTAGCTTGTTTGGTAGTATGAATCATCATCATCAAATTTATTTCACCAGAAAGAAAAATCAACTACAACACAAAAACAAATGTCAAAGTATACCTCGTTACAATGTTTCTGGTGAGGACCATGGAAATAGTTCATAAAGACTAATCTAGTCCATGGCCTTAATCTCAAAGAAAAAAGTTTAACAAGTAATCATACGTACGTATATGAGACAGACGCTGACGCGTGTAACCTAAAACTTTAAATTTCGTGCTATGGCTTTTATGCCATACGATATGAAAAGTAGTGCGCAAGACAATCCGACTAGCTTTGGAATATTATTGTAAATTTTGTCAGACTAGTCACTTTCAACTCGTTTGTTTTGACTTATTTGTTGGAAATGTTTATTTGATACTAAATTCCTCTGGACTATCTCAAGTTCTAACATGCCACACGTGAAATCTACTTATCGAGGAAATCCATTGAAATTTTCAACCAGCAACGAAAATAGCGCCCTCAGTATTTTTTGGACGTTACGTTCGTTTTTGTCAACTTTTTAAGAAGATGAATCGCATGTTCTTTTATATTACGTGTCGATAAGATATTTTAGTTGAATTGAAACTAACGTTAGGTTTTCATGAAAAGATCACAAGTGAGATTACAAGCTTTATATAGGAGTTTTTACATTCAGGCTACAAGATGATTATGTCAAAAACGAATCTCCAAACTCAAACGTTTTCGTCAGAAACTTCTTGCTGTGCGACGGACGTGATCATGCAATCGATCGTGCGTAGGAAGCCTGGTAAAACCATGTGTCAAAGACACATTGACTGTCGTTAGAAATCAAAAGCTATTATTTTAAAGTAGGGACACGAATCCTAATAATAATAATGTGAGTTAATCGTCAATGGCAATACCATTGACTAAGGTGATTACGTGGTTGAAAGTAAGGGAAGAGAACTTGGCCCCCGTTATATGCGGCCAGAATGGTTCACTTTTTCACATAAAAATCCCTAAAATATTGTCGATTTTTCATCAAAAAACCCTTAGCATTGGTCGATAACAAAGCAAATTTCCGATGCTTCGGATAAACTTTCACATGCAACAGAATAAAGTTGAATATTTATTAACTTTAAATTTTTCAAGCCAATCCCTAACGATGGTTCATATTTTTTGAATATATTCATGGGTAGATGTTTCCGACTTGGGCGCACATCCCCGAAAGGAAATATCAGGAGTACCCCTCCCTGCTTTTGGCAGCCCTTGTCAAGATGTATAGGGCCTGATTATAATGATACTTTTGTGCTCTGCATGTTTTTAACATAATGAACGTAGTAGCGAGAATCCAGGAGGTTTATACATACACTTTGCTTACTGATTACACTTGCAGACAGACGTGTAAAGAATTAACTACTTTTCCAACTTAGACTTATAGAATTTATAGTTTCTTAGATGAAATTTGAAAGTCTCAGCTAAATATTTTCAGTTCTGGGTGTTTGTCCATGCGATTTGAACGTTTCATAATGACGCTGAAGAGATGGCGGATAAATTGGTCTCCAAGTAAAGGAGACTGGACTACGAGAGCCTATTGAAGACACTATTTACATTCATTTTAATGGGGAAAATTTTAGGTGTTGAACTTGACAGTCAAACTGAAAACTAACCAAATAGAAACACACACACACGCACGCAATAACACACACACACAAACACAAACACAAACAACACACAAACGAACACATACATACTCTCAGACAAGACATGAACAAGAGACTAATTGTTTTCGCTTCTGTCATAATAATAATGGCCCAATTATTTGCGTTTTGTGGGAGAATATGAATATTTTGTTCATTAATATAGTATATTAAAAATTATTCTCTCCATTTTTTAAAATGACAAACCAACAAATCCAATTTGCCTGTCTTTCTTTGCAGTCACGTTTGAGTGATTCTCAGCGACCGATGACATCTCCGACAGAGGGCGCTATGCATAGACTCATCATGAGGACCTGACCTTATTGAAACATTTAACTTTTGTTAACTCAGAGGAATTGACAAATAGCCAGAACCTCAGTTTAGTTTTTTGTTCTGTAAAAACGTGGATAAGGCAGAATGAAACAATAAGGAGACCAATAAGTCTCCTCAATGTAGACTAGGATTCTTGCAAAAGTATTGCTAATAGGGTACGAAAGGTAATTGGCAAATATGCAACTCAGATCAGTGTGCTTACATCACCGGACGGGAGATAGGTTACAATATCGTCTTCACTAGAGACATTATTGAATACACCAAAATTACCAACTTTTGCAGTGACTTCATCGAGTAAATAAAAGTTATTTACAACAATACTACATGTAAAATAAAGTGCAATGGCTTTCTTTCAGAAACGGAAAATAGTAATGGAAGAATTACGAACCTCCTTAAGATCTGGAATTATACTAGAAATCTGCCCTTTAAAGGCGAGGCAATAATAGCTAATGTGCTAGCTTCATCGAAATTGTGGTACACGTACCTAAAGAAGTGACTAACGAAGCAAAAAGGAAACAACGAAATTTTATTTTGAGAGGCAAACGAGAAGTTATAACAGGGGCATATTCATTCATAGATATGGCGATTGTGGCAAAGAAGCTGTCGAGATTAAAGAAAAAAATAAGGCACTCCTATTGAAGTGGATAGCGAAATTAGCGGAGAAAAATCTTGATAAGGAGACCCCTAAATGGGCCAGCTTATCACTACGAGAGGCGACAGCAAGAGAATACCGCGTAAGTATAGACGTCGCCGTACTCTACATCTGATTTTAATCAGATTGCTTTTTATTGGAGGGTGTCCTTATTTCCATCAACTAAATTTCTTGTATTCGAAATTGTGAATTCCATATAGGAAGTAATACACTTAGTAATATTTTGATATTCCGCATATTTCAGTATCTCACCTTAAAGAAAAATAAATTGCCTTTCTAATGACACCAAACAAGCGAGTTATGTTAAAAAACAAGCTCAACAGATGACTTACAAGAAGAAGACTTGTTTCACGAAAATGCATGTGGGTCGCAAAATCGTGATTTTGCAGTACTCTTCAGAACATGACCGTAACAGCTATTGCATCCCTATATTTTTTCCATTTCGTATTCTAGGGATCCCAAGGCTTCTGACAGATACAGTTTTGAAAAATATATCAGCATGTACTTTCATTGTATGATCACTAGCGACTCACATTTTTCTTCATGCAATCTGACAGTAACTCATATAGGACTATTTCAGAACTCTACTCTGCAGGAAATGGTTACACTTTTGTAATGCAGCGTATTTTGACAAATCACTTTTTTGCAAAGTTCATTCAATTTAATGCAAAAGATTGCAAAGATTCATTCAATTTAATGTTCTCCTACACTGAGTAATCTTTAAAATATTGGTTGGCTTCACCTTTTTGAACAAAGCACGGTGGAGCAATGTTATATTAATCATGACACTGCGTCAAACACTGCATGAAATAATCAATTTAAGACAATATGGAGATAAACGTTACTTGTCTCCATTGTTGAAAACTGTATGATTTGCCTGCAGGGAGAAGAGAAAAGCTGATGATTTTGTGGCTAAACGTTCAAACTTGTTGAACCTTCAGGTTTAATGGTAGATGAAGCGCCGTATACACATCGTTAAAGTTAAATAACATTAAAGTGTTTCTTTCTTGCTTTCTTTCTGTCGTTTCTGATCATTTCCATTTTAATTATTGATTACTTTACTTATTTACTGTTACTCTGACACAACAAGTCATATTTATCGTGGATATCTCTGCTATCGCACTTTCATTGCATTTCTTAAAAAAAGTGCACGACACTATGTTCGAGGTCTGGCAAGCGACTCAAGGCTTGTATGAGCTGATCGTCACACCTCTGAGAGATCCGAGTAGAGACAACACTGGCGACATCTATAATATGGTTTGTAAAACGCTTTCTGTTTGTCATCCAGATAGCGAAGTCGAGGCTTGGTTTTATGAAAACACCAACTAATGATCAACAGATAGATTGTCTCCTTCTGAGTTTATCTTTACTTTAGACGTCAATGATTGGCTCTCAAAATATAGTCTGTGAAGAAATTATCAATTTGCTGACGACACAAATCCCGTATATATTCTCTTGCTTTCATCGCAAAAAATAATATATCATTGTGCTATTGACTTTGAGAATTCCTGATATAAAACTTAATAGTAAAAACATCATTTCGATGTGAGGCCATGTGAAAAGTGAGGCTGTCAGAGCCACAATATTATGACGAATAAGGAGACCCCTATGGTCTGTGTAACGTACGATCTATGCGTACGATCACTGAGTTCGTCCCGTGTAAAGGTGGGATAGAGAGATTTAGAAATCATCGAATCTGAACCGATAGTTGAAAGTGAGTGTTTGAGATCTCACACTGTTCTCCTACACTGAGTAATCTTTAACGTCGAGGCCTAAAAGTACTGGTCCCTTATTTCTATGAGTCTGTTACTTTTCGTTTTTGGGGAGTAAAATCCTCTACGACTAATGTATGTCGATGAATATCACATGAACTGTTTTTTATGAGGACTGGTCGATGGAAACTTCATATCTGACACAGTGGGAGATGTTTTAATCTCCCATTGTTCTCTCAGTGAAAAACAAAAGAACAATGTCATCGTGTGCAAGCACAATTACAATTTGCTTTGAAAAGTTTTAAAAATTGAGGAAGAAGAAATCAAAAGGTGTATGGTAAGAACAAATCCGTATACTGCCTCCTTTGAAATATTTTTATTCCACGGAAACAGATGCGAAAAGGAGGGTCCAAGTTGCGAATTGACACAATCTTAATAACAGGAAAAATCGTTTTCTGATAGTACAGTAATAATATTCTGCTAATGTGCACGGTGTGTCAAGTGGTAACTGGCGTATTTTGAGTAGATACCTGAAGATATCATTGATGACGTAAATAGAAACCTGGAATTTTTATTTGGTGAGGAAAAACGGAACGTTATGAAAGACACGGCATTTTAAATCTAAAGTTGTTACTCAAGAAATAATGAATCATACAAGGTATGATAGTATGCAGATGAATAAAGTTTAACTTCAAAATCATGAAATACTTCGATTAGCAGAACGATGCCCTGTAGATCACCGAACACCATTCACATGATTTCGAGTTCACAGTTGACAGGTTTTGATTTATTGTCTAAGCTTTGAGACCTCTCTGTTAGGGTCAGCACAACAACCCACTGCAAACATGATAACGATAAGGTAAAGTTGTACATGCTTCTGTTTCCAGAGCCAAAGTCCATGAAGCCATGACAGTCGGATAGATAGATAGATAGATATTTATTATAGTGACTAGTGACATTACACCAAGCCTCAACGAACTTATTAGTCACTTTTAGAAAGTGGTACAATTTCACATGAGGGACTGTGCCCAAATACATGAAGAAAGAAAACATTACAAAGACTTCTTGTCTTATATTATTATAGTGGAAAAAAGGTCAATGACAAAGGTTAATTCTTATCTATTTTCGTATAATATGGATTGTCTTTTCCCGTAAGCCCTGGCGATAAATTTCGCCGTGCTTCGACTAATGTTTTGAAGAGTCGATGTAATGAATATGTTGCTAATGGGAAACAGCGCCCTCCTTGGATATGACATCCGGGACATTAGACGACATACGCAGCAGCATACCTGAGGTAGGTGAGCTTTAACGTTGTTAAAATGAACGGCTTGTACCAGCCATTCTGTGTCTCTCATTATATATGCCTGATAATGCTGTGTTTAAGAGAAAGTTTTGCATTCTCCTGAAAAATAGTGAGTAAAACACACAGTATAACATACGTTTAAAATCTGAGCAACTATTACTCTGCGGACAGGTTGTGTTATTATCAGTATAAGTAAAAAAAAAACTTTTACCTTCATGTTGTGTTAAATTGATTATTTCATGCAGTGTTTGACACATAGTGTCATTATTAAAATAACGTTTCGCCGCCGTGCTGTGTTCACAACGTAGAAGTTAACGTAGACGACGTCCTGCTGGGTTATCAGTGCACTGCAGTCTTATACTGAGCACAGTCGTCCATTATGTGGTGCTGACTCAACGACCTTCATGACCTTTTTACCATTGTTTTAACCTGCCATAACAGAAAGCAGGAAATGAAACATAACGTAAAAAGTATGTGGAATCAAAAAATGAAAAGATTTGGCTTCTCCTCATACCGCTAATTTCGAATTTCCCTTTTTTTAACAGCCGCAAAGCAGTGGCAAATACCTCACTGCCACTGCTGTTTATATTGTTCATATTGCCATAAGCTTTGTAAAATGAGAAATCCTATTTTTGGGGTATGGGGTAAGGTTTCTCCCTATTTAATGAAAACTATAGAAGATATT
>LD349751.1:69269-82437 GCA_001465055.1 Ptychodera flava | reverse complement strand
TGGCACAGTCACCCTTGCAAGAACCAGCTCAAACGTCTCTTGACCAGATATTTCTTCGCTCTTGATCTCGACAATGTGTTTAAAAGGACAACAATGCTGGAAAATGAGCAACATAAAAAAGCTAGATGCAATCACTTTGTGTACTAAAGTTTGTTACCAAGGCGATGACAAGATCGCTATTGATCTTGGTCCCTGAATAAATGTTCTGGTCAAGGGTCTCTTACTTCTTAATTTAGGTAATATTCTTTTGCTTGGTAATTTCAAGAATATAAATAGAAATTCGTGCAAATGTCATCGAAGAGCGTAGCTTTTTTGTGTCTTCATATCAACAATGAAGGCAACCCTTTTTACTCTGGTAACACTAGTTACCAGAGTATTTCGTTTTCATTTACGATTTGAGATAGAGGGGAAGAAGTAGCTATGCCACAAGCCCTTAGTTGGTACTGTAACAGTGGTTTGAATTTAACGTTGGCAATACAGAAACTATACATACTTTTTAAACTGCGGAGTTGAAAACACTGTTGCGTGTCACTATGCTCCAGCTGTCACAGAGAAATCAACTGTTTGAAAGATGAAAAATAGTGTGACAGGAGGTCAAACGTAGTCAAAACAACACCCCTAGATCCACAAAAACTATGCGTGCAAATGATGCTTTCTTAGTGGGATGGTGTGGATGTGAGCTGTTGTTTTGTCTACGCCTGTCTGCTTCCACACAATTTTTCATCTTTTGCAGGGTTGATTTGTCTGCTATTGACTAATATTACTGCCAAGGCGATAATGGCATCAGAAAATGTTAGCAACTCCTAAATTTAGACTGGATTTCTATTTCCCGTATTGCAAACGGTTCAACGCAAAGCACTTTACTTTACCTTCATTATTTTGTTTGTTTTTTTATTCTTTTGCGTTTATATATTAGCTGTCCGCTATTAAATGTCTACTAGTGCAGCGTAGGTGTTTTATTTGTCACACAGATGAACGCTTGTTAAACAAGGCATATAACAGTTACAGTGAGACAAATAAGGCCAATAAATACAATAGCAGTCGAAATACACTAAAAGTGTCTAGTCAGTAAACAGAAACAGGGAAAGGCGAGATAGATTCATATTTGATCGACTTACCATTCAGCAAGAACATGAAAACCAACATAGAAAAAGAATTCTTTCTTTTCGCAACTAATTATTCCTGACGGGTTCCAGTATACTCAAAAATTAAAGAGAAATTTTGTGGAAAAAAGCAATAATTTTATTAAGAATCCAGCCAGCATCATCTGACGCAATGAAAACACACCCATTGATGGTTGCAGATGTCGAAATACGTCAAGTTGTTATTCACCACGTCAACCACAATCTTGTTATCTGCGGTTAAAATATTGAATCCACTCCAAAATACGTACAATAAATAACAAAAATCATGACCCTTTACAAACGTTTGCGCAAAAAAGAAGCCCTAGCTCTTGGAAACACTTGCCTGCCCATTCGTAATTTCTGTCCGTTTCTTTACCAGGTAAACTGTCAACATTAGTAACTCTATAGAATCCCCCTCACAGATTTGCAAAGAATGTCATTAATTCAGTAGGGCTGTCTTTTAAAGTATGATTAAAACGAAATTGGCAAAGTAAATATTGATGAAGTGTATGTATATCTGCATGAGAAGTGTTAAAGACGGTTTCGTAATAAAAAATGCATTGTTTCTCTTTTAAATAAAGATTACAAGAGATTAAACAATACAGAAAGTTATCTCCCTGGAGGCGGGGCAGAAGATACGATATTGAGCACGAGTTTTATATATCGGATTTCTATCACATCGTTCATAATATTTTCAACAATAGTTACAATTTGCATTGTTTGAGGCCATTGTAAAAGGTAAGGTATATGTTATACATCTGACGTATATGTTATACATCTGATGGTACAGGATCATGAGCAAAACCGCGAAGCCCCGAAAATATAAGACTCTCTCCCATCCCTTTGCTATTTTCTCGTTATACAAATAAATGCTATCGTTTTGTTAAATCTTTCCTCTATCTATTACTCTTTCAATATTGATGCTTATTATTCGAAGAATTGGAAACCACCCTCTCATGCAAAATCGTAAGTTACTTGTTTAAGTCTTTAAAATAATGTAATGGTAGAACTCACAACGGGGACGTCAATTTAGGCTTTCGATTGTTTAACGATACGTCGGTAGTTTACTATTCATCTAGGCTAATTTTGAAGCCTTAACGTACTCATCGACAAAAGGTTTTACAGTCTTTGCCTTTTTAAAGTTGATAAAATGGGGCTTTCCATGTAGAGTTGATATTGTAAATAAGGGCAAGATTCATTTATAGATAAGATCAAGTGTTTACGATTACAGAGAATTCGGCCAAACGAGATTGTAGTACGTTCTGTTAGACATAATTATGTTAAATTTATTGTTGATCGAAATGAATTTGGGGGTTTAGATCCTCTGTAAAAAGAATATTTTTCTACGTACTTTTTGTTCCTCTTCATGGGGATTTCATTGTGTGAAGAGCCTTAATTTCAAGTGTGAAAATGTGCCATTACAAGAAAAGCAAAAGTAGTTAGGTACATACTTATCTTTCATGTAAGCTAGCAAAGTCTAGAAAATCCTGTCGAAACAAAAAGGTAACCACTCTGTACATTGTATACAGATTTTAGCCGAAACAATGAACCTGCATTTGCCATAATCATAGCAAATTGTGATTAACATATGTTACGGAACTCCGAAATAAACTCATTTCTTCAATTGTTTAAAGGAGACATACGCGTCAGCTGATAAAATTTAAAAACAGAAACAATTACAATCAGCGATTTCAATTGTTAAGCAGTAATGTTTACAAATCGAAAGGCAGGTTCCTTTTTAATTTATGTCAGGTCTTCGATTTGGAACAAATTATTTGAGATTTACTCAATTTACTCCCTACAGTTTAACGGAAATCGATCTTTTTTGACTGCAGATAAGAAATAAAAATTGCAATCTAGTGTTTTGAATATGTGGGAGTTATTACCATGTTACGAATACTACATGAACGTGTGTAAAAGGCAGATAGGCTCTAAGAATTCCGTCAATATATGATTTATGAATACTTATTATGTTGAATTTCCGTCCCCATTTTCTTGTCCAGTTTTGTCTCATTGTGCTTATTGTAATTGTCACACGCTTATATATAGTTATTCGTGTTACAGTGTTTGGGTTCCACTTCCTTTCAAAAAATATTCTAAGCATACCGAGCAACATCCTTGGTTGCACTTGAATTTTTTTCGGTGACGAACTGTTCAAGTTCCTACGCTGTTTGAATGTTGGAAAATCTGTTAGAGAGAGGCTCATAGCTCATCCCGGACGCACATCGCCTTCTAGTCAACCGACATTGTTGCAAAGCAAAGCAATATAATTTGTTATCGGCATTGATAGGAGCAGCAGTTAAGGTAGTAGATAGATATACAAAACATACACTTTCAGATTGTTATTTTTTCTCAGTTATATAAGTCCCAAACCCCGATAACGTATATGTTTTCTGAAAGCCCTGATATAGGGAAATCCGAGCGTGCATAATATATACACCGTCATCATTTGCATAATATTCACGTGAGAAGCGTTTAACTGAACGTTCCAAAAATCGGTTTATCTTCCCTTTCGCGAACACACTGCAATATTTCCGTTTGAAGTTTGTGCATTACAAGCCTTGATAATATCCTTCAAATCGGTGTCTTGGATTTACTTTATGTGCTTTTTTTGTTATGCACTATTGAAGGTGTCAGAATAATTGTTTTTCAAGGAATTATAAGTCATGCAATATAATTTGAATAGAGATTCGGAGAAAAAATCACAGACACGGATTCGAAGGATATTGCTAAGGCTTTATCGACGGAGTAAAATAAACGGCAGTGCAATCTTAAAATGCATCATTTTCAGGGCTGAGAAGTGAATTTAGACGGTAGTAGGCTTACTGACTCTCCACTGTTTATTAGCACAGAAGAAGCTAACGCCTTTCTTCTTGATTAAGTTCATATCGTATTTCCTTTGGCGCCCGTTATATGTTTTTAGTGTAGATGTTAGTTTGTTAGTTAGTTAGTTTGATTTCAAATCATTATGTCGGAAAAATGCAAAATGATAAAAACAAAATATAAATCGGTCTGTATAAAAGAACTGATATCAGACACTAACATTAAACTTTGCGGAAATTTTTCAAAAAACGATATAATGACGCTCAGAAGCTGAACAGTTTTTTGATTGTGAAAATACTTCTTAGTTTTTCGAAAGGTAGATGATAAGCTGTTTGATATTTAAGTGTCTGGAAGTGGTTTTGAATTACAGTTTTCACACTCACTTTCGTCACACTGTTCACCGTGCCATCCATCTATGCATGTACAGCAACCATATCTTTTTTGCATGCTTCAGAATACACTCGGTTACACGGGCAAGGTTGACAATTCCACCAACACGTACAAAGATTCTTGGAATATTTCGATCCCGAACATTCTAAAAGTAATTTAATAAATGTTTGACAGGTAGATTCTCCGAGGAATGAGTTCCACAACAATCATTTATTATACATCCAATCCGTGATTCCTGTCCCCAAATTAATCAGATGATATTAATATGAAAGAGTATTTTGAACATATTCAATTTGAATTCTATTGTCACTGTGATCGGAGCGATCTCTAAAAGAGTTGCTGTTCTATTAAAAGAATCCGGGCTCCGCGCTGACCACGAGCTTTATTTATTGGCTTCGGCAAGCGTATAAAGTCAAATTAATGTGCTAGGCCTCACATCTCCGGTTATTTGTTTTCTCTTAAACTTGTTAATAAATAGATGTTTGTGTTCAGCGCTGAGACTTTTATTCCTTCAATATATACATGACAACTACTTACTCGTTCGCTGATTCTGTGTGTGTGTGTGTGTGTGTGTGTGTGTACGCGCGTGCGTGTGCGCGCGCATGCGTTGTGAAACGCTGGTATGTTCGTAACTATATGAACCGTCTGCCACTGATAATGAGAGGTGAATATTTAATACGACTAAAATTTACACAGCTCTCCGTTTTGATATGTATATTTTATTGGTAAAATAACGATACTGTTTAAGACCTTCACCAGCGTACATAAAACAGTTGAAGTCAAGGGTCAAACTACCTTAAAACATCAAGAATTAACGGGTTCTGCTTTTACTGATTTTGAAATGTATTTAATGATTTTGAAATGTGGGGCAAAAAATCTGCAAGATGGGCGGTTAGGCAGTTAAAATACACGAAACACTTTTAATACTACGCTGCCTGTATTTGGCAGCTTTCTCACTGAAAATGTACATTTCTGTAAAAGCGTCTGTAAAGGGTACCGTTTTAAGGAACCACCAGGTACAACAATCGTAATGAATGTTCAAATATCTTTTTAAAGTCATAGTTCGGTTTGCACTTGAGTATCACCTACGTTGGAAAAATTAAAAAATATCTTTGCGATTTCCCCTGAAACTCCTCCCCGAAAACTCCAAAAATCTTTACTAGCCCGGACGCAAAACTTATAGGTTAAACTACGCAAGTTTTAATATCGTCTTATATACCCAACCTCAGTGAAGATAGATCATTCGTGTACATTTCTCTCCGAATGGGTTGATGGTAGATGAAAGTTGAATTCTTTATCGATTGCAGTGATACGCATAAGTCTATGATGATCTGTATGCATTTGTGTAGGCAGCCTTAGACATCCTAGATAAACAAATAACGACACAGCAATGAATATTGCGATGGCATGTTCAATGGAAAAGAAAAAAATGACATTCCGCTTTTTTAACATTCATTAAGGTAGCTACATACAAAGCAGACACTTTCAGATTTTATTTTTTCTTAGTTATAAAAGTCCCAAACCCCAAGTAGGTATACATTTTCTGAAAGCCCTGATATTCAAAAAGCCGATCAAGCACAATACACAGTGATTATTTGCATAATAGTCACGTGACAAGCGTTTTGCTTAACCTTCCAAAAATCGATTTTTTCTCCCTTTAGCGAACACGCTGCAAGATTTCTGGTAGAAATGTATGCATTTATAATATACCCGGTTAGGCAGAAATAACCAACATTTTGGGCTCTCTACACCGGCGGGTGATCACTAATGTATTTACCTCAAACTGTTATAATGAAGTTTCTGCATAATATCTCAATCGATATAAAACCAATAAATGCTACTGAGGTAAGGTTATCAGATATCGCCTCGCTGATCCACAACTTACTCGATGAATTACCTCAAACAATCGAGTAAGAAGGGCAAAATTCTGCTAGCACTGTTTTCTAGGCGTCACCAAACTTTGCTTATATAGCCAGTGATTTTCTCTTAACGAGTCTAATTTATCTTCGCAACCAGTGTCATCACATAAACACTGTTTGACAAAGAAAAAGTTTTGGACATTCTGCTGATTAAATACACATTTGAGAAATTCGTTCGTACCCAACGTTAAAGGGCCATTATTTGTAACTTTTGACCATTTTTTACGTCGGAAAATTCCATGTTGGAGGCTCATATTTGTTGCAAAATTTTATTTTACGAAGAAACAAACATGATTAGTGATGTTATAGCCACATAAAACTGCTAATTTTCGTTCAAACGTGTTGCCCTTCCGAGCTCGTTTGTTGACGTCTGGCATGCTCAGCGTGCTGGGGAGAACGCAGATATGGTGATATGGGATCACGCGAGATGTACAAGTTCACGTTTATTGCGGGATCAAAACAACATTGCGTCGTGGATTGCCAGACATCTGGCTACGTGCTCGGACAATGGACTACGACGTAAGTACCGGGCATAAGTAATGAATATTTATTTTGAAATTGCTGTAAATGGCTTGCGCAGGTGCAGAAGAATGCCAACGTTGCAATCCGCGTGTCAACAGAGTTTGTATTTCTGTCCGGACAAAAATTGAAATTTTCGTTGTAAAATCACATGTTATTTAGTTGTAGGGCACGTAATGTTTCCGAATAATATGCGATTCTCTGTTATTTGACAGGCTATTCAACATGAGCCAGTGATCATTTCAATCAAAACTAACGGATAAATCGCCAGAAGATACAGCTAATGGAACTTTAAATAACGATGACGTGTTTTGGTTTTGAGTCGATCAGAAAGATTGTCATGATCGAAACCAAAACATAAATATCGTAACTAGATTTTTGATTTATCACGATGATGGCAAGTTTGATAAACTTCACTTGCGGGGGAAAGTACAAGTCTTTGTGAGTTGCGCCAGTCGTGTCTGCGGTATCATCAAGGTTCAGCTCTCTTTTTGATATTCAAGCATGAAATAAAATACGTTATCAAAATTACTCGGTTGTTTTTTCGGCTATTTATCAAATGTAAGAATTATACAGGGTGAAGAGGACCCATTTATATCATATTTACTCACTAAATCGAGAAAAGAATATCTTACAAATAAACGTTGGGTGACATGCAGATAAGAAAATTATGAAGTCTTGTCCGTTTGAATCAAACAATGAGAGGTGCGAATGCATTTCTGACAAGTACTGATCCATTGTACCTTTAGTATCGTATAATAGCTTGATCTGGGGGAGTGGGTCAAAAAGATCATTTGTCCTATAATTCAAACGGCTTAATGTTTTCCATCACAACCTGTAATATAGCAATTTTACAACAAACGCGAGCGTAATTGGAGGCATTGTGTGTAAATACGAACAAATCCTTGAAATTGTATGCTTAATTTTAGAATTAATTCTTAATTATTCTCTGGAAAAGGTGATCATGATGGCGCTGTTATTTAAATGACTCGTTCATAAGTCACGTGCCCAGATCTACGCAGAGTCATTTACCAATCATAGGATTTTCGTTTCCACCAGTATTTAACTTTTCAGCTGTCCTAGATGTACTTGCACTTAAAAGTAGCATAAACCAAATAGTGTCGAAGCGAACACTCTTTCCCGTGTAGGAATTCCTTTCTTTGTGCACCACAGTGATTGAAATACCACTTCATGGTCAACAAGATGTCAAGGAATCAATACATTTTGATTGCACTTGCTGTATGTATTTCAATCAATTGTACGGCAACTACAATTGAAAGATGTAGTCGATCGGTCAGGTAAGTTTTTCATCCCAATCTCTCCAATACCCTATTAATAACCGTTCACTAAAAAACTACATAAAACTTTTGTTAACACGTCCCTAGACAAAGAATAGCTTCCGATAACCAGTGAACCTATACAATCGACGCATATGGAAACATGTATTTGTACGGACATTTGTGCTTGTCGTTTTGATTTCTACCGTGGTCCCTCGGAATTCAGGGCTAAATTGTGATTAGAGCTTGCAACACAGGATGTCCTATAGTGAGTATATGTTCGGGAATAAGCCTACCTTTGGTAGAAA
The DNA here is from genome assembly GCA_001465055.1 of Ptychodera flava. Taxonomy (NCBI): domain Eukaryota; kingdom Metazoa; phylum Hemichordata; class Enteropneusta; family Ptychoderidae; genus Ptychodera; species Ptychodera flava. Next base: position 74,077 of record LD349751.1, on the reverse strand, counting down.
CCGTGTTTAAAATGGTATCACAGCAAAAAACGAAGAAAGAATGATTATGAGTAACAGAACTTTATATCCTGCAAACAAGTCAAAAATCGCCAACATGTCAAAAATTGTAGAAGAAATGAAAATGTGCTAAAACTTTTTCAGTAATTGCATATTTCTCCTAGTGCTTCACTAAAAACAAGTTCGTAATCATAAATTACAATATTTGAATATTAATTAGCATAAATCAAATATGGACAATTTGGCACACGGGTATTTCTTGAAAGAAAAGCTCGGAACGCTAAAATTCACATAGCGCTTGAGGAGATCAGCGTTATTTTAAATCTAAGTATTTCATTTGATGACACAAGTATTAGATCTACAGTACACCTATCGCATAACCAGTCGCATTTTTTGCATTCGCATCGCATCGCATTCGCATATTCATCGCATCAGCATCGCACCATTATTTTCCTACATCGCATCCGCATCGCATCACAATCAGTTGTTTATATTTAGCTTAGCCTAACGACATTGTTTGTTAGCCCTGCATTATAAACGCTACTTTAACGAGGCGGGGAACTGAGTTTTAAGGTTACGTTAAATATAGGGTCGTATTACAACATGTAGCTGACACAAACTCACAGATTCCGTCTGTATCAAGTTTAAACTCTATGCAAGACGCAATAAGCTATGCTACAACTGACTCAGTCTACTCGCTGATCAAAAATTATTCAGGAAGGATGTTAATAGTTCTCAGTGATGTTCGTTTCATCTTGGCAGTAGGGATCGCCCATCTTTCATAAACTACATTTAGCGTCTGTAACCTCCATAAATGTAATAATCTCCGGAATTGTAAGATAAACAATAATCGTAAGAAAATGCACTCACAAATGTAATATCGCCCATAAATGTAATAAAAATCAACCATAAATGTTATAAAATCGCTAACCACAATTGTAATAAATGATAACCATATATGTAATAAATAAATCACCCATAAATGTAAAACTTGTCAACAATGAATGTAATAAATCTATTATGCCGTTGCTATTGAAGAACTAGCCTTTAAATATTTATCTATGTAATAAAGGAAAGCACCTCCACCCGTTGTTCATATCTTATTTGTTTTCATTTATTTTGTTTTGTGTATTTTGAAAGTGTATTTTACGTTTCGCTGTTTTGTGTATAGATCTGATTTGCCATGGCGAGGCACAGCTGTAATCTGGACGTCATTTCAGTCTCTATTCTAGAGCGGAGTAGCCCTGTATAACACTGCGATCCTTTAACGCCGCTTTTTCGAAAATTTGCCGTACCTTCTTCATCAGCCGCCTCAAGTTCGTCTTCAGTGGAAATTGTCCGGAATAAACGATAGATAATCTGTATTCCTATGTTGTCCAACTTGAAGTTTGTTTTATCACTGGGGATGCAGGGTGTCTAATTTTGTTCTACTGTGTTCAAGGTAGTGTTCGTATTGTTTTTACTAGATTGGAATATATGTTCTCGTCAACATGTTTTGTGTCGTTAGTTTCTGTTATAAGGTTTTATATTTTTCTGTTGTTTGTTCTGAGTCGTCTGTCATAAACTGTGTGGTATCACTGGTTGACGAGTTGTTTTGACGCTTGCTTATTGTGCAATTATTAGTGTCTAGAACTGCTGTTCCACTTCCATTATCTAACGGTTTGATTGGTATCTCGCCGTTTTCTGATAGTGTCCTTAATGTATTAAATTCTGTGTCCGGGAAAGGAGACCATGTTAGGAAAATATGCAGTAACATTACACTAGTCTTATTGTTGTCTAAGTTGTCAATTAGACACGCTTCCCTGTCAATTTTGCCCACTCTTTCTTAAAGGAATGCAATACTACACAATCGTTAAATCGGGTGAATTTATGCTGATGTCTAAAGGCAAATCGACAGCCAACCCTTCATTATATGGGTGATCACTTATTGACTTGTTAACAGTTATGGTACATGTACAAGACATCTACATTCTTTTCTCACTGATACGATATCAAACACAACTACCATGTCACGTCAGAACAGTCACAATCCGGCTTTAAAAATCTCATTCAAGCATAGTTTGATGACTTCTCCTTTCACAACTCGGATTTTAAGACTGTGTCAAATAAATTTCGGGCTATTTAAAGTTTTATTTAGGTACTTATTCAATAGTCAATTGTGTCGAACATAAATTCACATTTATAGGTCAAAACTTAAAAAGTCGAGTTTCAGAACCCCTTGTTAAAGTACATGTACGATTAGATCGTTTAATCAGTTGAAGATCACTCACTGCAAGTAAAGACAACATGTCGGGCTTCAGAACCTTTTCATTCAATACATTTCATTAATACCAAACACAAACATGGAATTCGCATTTATTTATTTTCACATTTTTATCATTATTACAACTAAAAATCGGTTCTAAGACGCTCTCATTCAAGTAAGATTTGATCGTTTAATGAGTTGAATGTCACATATCCTAAAATGAAACATATAAATTTGGGTTTTCACAAGTTTTCGTTCAAGTATGATTCAATCAGTTCACAGAAAACACTTGCTTGGAAATAGCATCACGTACAGGCGATTCTATCTTTTAACCAGTTATGAATATCACTACGTATGGTGAACCTTAAAAGTCGGGTGTCGGCGATCTTTTCCGCGGAAGCTTTAATCATTTTATCAAGCAATGATCAGGATCTCACGTCAGAACATTTCATTTGAGTTATAACAACACGTTAATTGTCAGATTTGTCAACAATTTTAAATAGAAAAGAAACATTTTGGAATGTGTGTGAAGGCACGATTCGATTATTCCTATACATTGAGTATATGTATATTCGATCTTTCCCTATAACGATGCAAGTTGAGGACATTTATGCGATTTTTACAAGCAACGGTTGATGTGTGTGCGATATAACTCGGATGCGATCGCTGCAATCCATAAAATGACGCGATGCTGATACAAACAATCGGCGATGCGATATGTATGCGATGCGGATGCAATCGTGATTCGATGCGGATGTGACCGTAATGTGATGCAAAATGTAGGTGATGCGATGTGGATGTGATTAACGCAGACACAAGTTACTAGTATGGGATTGATGCGATGCTGATGCGACCGTGCGGCGATGCGATATGTAGACGATGCGATGCGGATGCGATGCTGGTGCAATGTGATGCGATTGGTTATGTGATAGACGTATTGTAGCAAGATGCTTAATACCAGATCACGTGAGAAATGACCAAAAAGATAGCCACTATTAGGCCGTCATTTCAAAATATGGTCGCCATGCAGGAATGTAAAAGTAATGTAGCGCAGCAACAACTTTGAATACAAGCAAGGTATCAATGTTCATGTTCTTTTGCACTTATACGCTTGAATATTTATTTTAAAAATGTGTCCTGTCATTTATTTATGAACTAGCCAAATCTGTTGAAGGAAACTGTCGCCGTAGAAACATGTGGTCATAAAACGGATCAAATATTTAGAATTATAAACATCAGATACCTTTAGAATGTAAGTTTAATAGAAATCAAAATTCTTATTATCATGAATATAATAAATATATTCTTTGAATTGCAAAATTCGGTTGCCATGGAAACAAAGTGAAAATACGACCTATTATTTACGTTATTATTTCTCTATAATAGTTTCCAGAAGCAAATTCCTTAAACATTGTTTTGTTCTTTTTGAAAATACCATGGTTTAATGCCATTTCAAAGCTATTCACCACTTTAAATAACACATTTTCGCTACGATACATTATACAATTTCAATGGTAAAATTTTTATAGCAATAGACATTTATATGTACTATAGAATACGGCAAAATATGAGCTTGAAATTAATAATAAATTAATACAAATTTAAGAATTTATTACACTAATTAATATTCGGAGTGACTTTATATTGTGACCTCTTATAAAATGACGTTTTTCAGGGTCATCAAATATTCGAACACGAGAGAAGACGTATAAATGTTTAGGTATCATAAATAATAAATATATTACATATATTACATCAAGCTTCGGCAAATAAATTCGATGTACCTTGACTTCGGATCTCATCGAGTAAACATCGAATCATCGCAACCTTGCATCAAAAAGTAATACATATTCTAACAGTGCGTGAACTTCTCATTTTGGCGTTAATTACGCATCATGTTTTATAATTGAGACTCGCTGTCTTCAAGTGAAGAAATATTTTTATTTTAGATTGTTACTGGCGGAAACACATAGTGAACATTGAGATTTCCCAACCCAGTAATGTTTTGATTCTGTTCACTGCAAAGAGTAACGATATTTATGTACGCACATTGTTATACAAACTTAAACGTACAAGCGATACTAAATAGGGAGAGGTCAAGGTTCTACAGTCACTTTTGTCTTCAAAATGACATAAATTCAAAAAACAGTTAACACGATTGGAACTAAATTGGGATAGTTGGATTGGCATAAATTCTCAATAATTTGAGACATTTGTTCAATATTACACCGTTTTTGTGAACCATCGTTAAAATTGTGTCCGAAATTTTCGATGTTTCGCAAATGTTATGAGTAATATTCATTGCATGACTGTATTCAGTGCAATATTGTTCATTATATTATAGCTTTGTCAATACCAGTGAATTTTGTGACGTCATACCCATACATTATTACTGATAATGTATTCCATTATTCAGCATTGCGGCCCCACAGCGAGCAAATTTTTTTTAGGAAAACGAAAAAAAGGACTGCGCATTGAAAAGGAGGGAAAATATCGGAGAAACCATGTAATACACAAAACTATAAATCTTAATAATCGTGCACAATATTGATAATAATGTCTTACT
>LD349751.1:38342-67085 GCA_001465055.1 Ptychodera flava | reverse complement strand
CTTTGGAATCGTGTTACCTATATGTAGTCATACCTTGTTTATTTATGACGTTTGTAGATCCATTTATTCTCTTGACTACATCTTACAATACCGAAAGGTCTATGAAGTACAACATATCAACTGCCCGGGTAAGTGATTAACAATTTCTATATCATGATGCCATTAGTACTATTTAATTTCATTTTCATAGCATTAGTATGCATATAACGTTTTGTCTTAGTCGTATCTGAATTTGAGGTATCGATCAAGAACGAACAAAGTCGTATAACTAAGCAACAACATAATACAAATTAATTATGAAGTAACACTTATACTTATCAAATTACGTTCTAGAATGTTCGGAATGGAAATTCACGGAGAATCTCTGTCAAACCTGTGGTAACTGTCAGCCCTGCCAGTGTAATAAAGCCAATTCTGAATCATGCAACAAAAGAGATGGCAGTTGTACATGCAAGGCCGGGTGGCAAGGTGAAAAATGCGACAAAGGTGAGTAAACACGTCTCTTTTTGCCTTATTATTCACAAGTTAACAGCCAGAAGTGTGTGAACGACTCAAATAAATCACCTTGTTTCTGAAACAATCAGTGAAACTGAACGTTTCAGATCAATTATTATTTCTCATAAATAAATACAGCCTCAAATAATGAAAAATAGCAGAAAATTACGTTAGTTACTTTCATTTCGCAAAAATTATCTGAGGACCACAAATGTTTTTTTTGCTTTGTTTCTTTTTGGTTTTTTTGTGAAGTATGAACAAGTTATCGAGATAGACATTTGAGAAGACAATTTATTCCAAGTAGTTGATAATGTAGTAGCTAAAAAGAGAAACATTTCAACCAGCTTTCCTTTTCACCGATTTTAGAGTGTAAGCAAGGGATGTATGGAGATCAATGCATTAGACAATGCATTTGTGACATGAAAAATGCAATATCATGTGATCACCGTGACGGCATATGCAGGTGTAAACCGGGATGGATCGGAACAGCATGCAATAATTAGAGTTTATTACCCAATATCGCCTGTTCCTTTGTCGTATCAGCGTGAGTGTCGCCACGAGAGGAAACCCAAGAAGAAAAACACCGGGATACAAAAAAATCGTCATACAGAAGGAACATTTTAAGGTGCAATATGCTATTACAACTGTAACCGATCAAAAACTGCTCAGCTTTAAACCTATCCTGATTTCGATCGTCGTACGGCACGGAGCTCGCGCGGAGAGGGGACGCCATTTTGTTAGTTTACCTTCAGAGTTGCCATGTCAACAGTCGTCGCGCGCGCGACATCGCTGTCACGCCACGCGCTCACTACACCTGTTCGGTGGAGACCGTGCCGGCGCCGTGCGAACGGCAGAATGTTTGCTATAGAACTTGACCAAAATAATACCATGGGAAAACAATGCAAGACTCAACGTGAAATTTGCTTATTTTGCAACCAGAAATACCCGTGTTCCTCGAAGCCCTTCAAGTTTTTACGTCGGCGACATCGCTTCGCAGGCGGGGAGCGGCAGCCATTTTGTTGTTTACGTTGTTTACCAACAAACTGCTAATGTAGTTCGGGAAACTATAAAACTGATGACGTGCATTGTGCATATCTCGACGATTACCGTGAAATATTACGGCTGATATTTTATGTTGAACGTCACTAGGATGTAGCAATATGGGCATGGGTATATGATAAAAGTAAGTTTACTCGTAAGAGAAACGTTATTTTGAATTATCATATACCTACATTCACGTGCCTGTGTAAAGCTATGGGGGAAGCGCCGTCACTTCCGTGTATTCCGTGCATCACGCCCAGGCCCGGTGCCAAAATATGGGCAAAGGCGTGCATTTCTGAACTACCTCGATTCTGGTTACTACACGCGTTGCTATCCGCAAACGTTCCATTTGTACACAAAGCCAGCGCGAGATAAGGAAAACCCAACAAGGGGTTATTCATGACAATGTGCTCTACGCCACTTTTTCAGCTAATGAAATTCGCTCGAAGATGAATCCTCCAACATACACACAACACATCGTTTTTTCCATTATGATTGCATATTTTATTGCAATATCGTAGGAATATTACACTTAAAATGTTCGCCAACAAATGCATCATTGTTTTATCTTTCATATGGTCAACAGAAAGACCACTACTTTTTCACACTATGTTCATTGTGTGGAAGCTTCAAGAGGTTTCAGTAAAACAATTGCACAAGTGGTTGATACGTGATGTAAGACAAGAGTAACATTTTACTGATTGCAGAGTGTGAGCAAGGGATATACGGAGATCAGTGCATGCAAGAATGCCAATGTGAAATGGATAATGTAGTGTCATGTGATCACCATGATGGTACATGCCGTTGTAAAGCTGGGTGGATTGGAACAATATGTGATCAAAGTGAGTTTTTTGCATGAAAGAAACTATTTTGAACTAATTTTACTGCTTGAGCTGGAGGAAATGAAATCTTGGGAACACACGTTTTGAGTTGCAGCTGCAAAATAAAAAAATTCATTAAATTCCTTATGAAGTCTACAATGTCAGCTTCATAAATCTGGCATCACCTAGACGATCGCTCGAAAAGGTGGCTTAGTTTATGACATGGGCAATGTATTGCTTGGTTGGAATGATATTGTCATCTGTAGGCCTGACTTTCAGGGGTGTTAGCAAGAGATGTTCGGAGATTATTATATACAGTGTCATCTGATTAGTATATCGGCACATACAGGTGTAAATCTGGATGGATTGAGACAACATGCATACTTGATTGCAATAGCTGGGTTGATCAGTTTTTGCTCATACAATATTATTTTTAAAATAGTCACCAAATGCAACTTGTAAAAGTTTGTGTACAGTGCAAATGCTTATTAAAAATGTCCGCAAATACCAGGGAACTTTTCCAGTCGAAAGATATCTTAAGAAAAATATTTTAGAAAGGTATCTACTGTATGTCATTTGCAATGTATTGGTGAGTGTGTTCGAGAGAGAGCATGTTTAAACTATTAAACGAGTTTGAGAAAAAAATTGCATCAGTAATTAATTCAATAATGATTAAAGAGTTGGAACGCCTAAAAAGTATATAATTCTTGGCGATTTCAGAGTGTCCACAAGGGATGTACGGTAACAATTGCACTCAAGACTGCCGTTGTAATATGAATAACACAGTGTCGTGTGATCACCATGACGGTAAATGCAGGTGTACACAGGGATGGATTGGAACAATGTGTGATCACAGTGAGTTATCACGTCACAGAAACATTATTTGGAAAAAAAAACTTTTATGAGCACAGTTGATTAAGTTTGTGGTCTTATAGGTTACGAAAGTGCGAGTGTAAGAAATAAATATTCAATACAATGTTCTAGTCATATTTTCGGCTTGTGAAATCTACCACGTATATTATTGCCCGAAGATCAGTCCCCTCTGTAATACAAATAAACATTGTTATTTTTCCATGACAAAGGCCTTGTCATTTCCAGATCTCTTGAAGGATAAATTTAAAATGTTCGCCTACAAATACATCATTACTTCCTCTTTCACAAGCTTTGGAGGAAGACCACAACTTTTTACACGATATTAATTGTGAAAAAAATTCTAGACAAGTATCTCACTAAAAATTGAATAGGTGGTTGAGACAGAGATGCTAGACAAGGCAAGCAGTTCAATAACATTTTACTGACTTCAGAGTGTTAGCAAGGGATTTATGGAGATCATTGCATGCAAGAATACCAGTGTGATATGGATAATGCAGTGTCAAATGATCACCATGATGGCACATGCAGGTGTAGACCAGGCTTGATTGGAACAGAATGAATACTTGATCGTATTAGCCGGGTAGAACAGTTTTAGCTAATACTGGTTTTGAAACTGTCCATTGTGTGCAGAAAAACCAAACAAAACAAATACAGCTTGTAAAAGTTGGTGGACATTGACAAACCTCTTTAATAATTGCCTGCAAATACCAGAGACTTTTCCAGTCAGAAATATATATGAAGAATGATATTAACAAAGGCATGTTTTCTCCTAAGTGCTTTTATGTGTGTATGAGCATGCCTATACTATTTTAACGCGTTTCAGAAAAAATGCTTTAGTTATTTCAATTATTAGATTTGTAACGCTTTAAAAGCATTGAGTATTTGACAATTATAGCGTGTCCGCAAGGGATGTACGGTGATAATTGCACTCAAGAATGCCGGTGTAATATGAAAAATACAGCATCATGTGATCATGATGACGGTATATGCAGGTGTAAATCGGGATGGATTGGAAAAACGTGTAGTCAAGGTGAGTTATCACGTGACAAAAACATTATTTGAAAAACATTTTTATGGGCAGAGTTGGGCCAGTCTATTACTGGTTACGAAAGTGTGGGTATGAGAAAAAAAAATTATTCTGCCTATACAATGTTCGGGGTCACTTTTTCAGCTACTGAAATTTGCCATTTTGTAGACTATCGCTCGAAGATGAGTTCCTTTGTCATACACATAAAACATTGTTCTTTTTCCATTACAATGGTGTTTGTCATTGCCAGATCTCTTGAGGGATACATTTAAAATGTTCACACACATGTACAAATACATAATTGGTTCCTCTTTTACAAAGTATGGACATAGTCTACTATTTTACACGGTATTTATTGTGAGAAAGCATCTGTGACACGTTTGTCAGTTAGAACACTTGCATAAGTGGTTAATACATTGATGTTAGACAAGACAAACAGTTCAATATCATTTTACGGATTTCAGAGTGTGAGCAAGGGATGTATGGAGATCTTTGCAAGCAAGAATGCCAATGTGATATGGATAAAGCAGTGTCATGTGATCACCATGATGGTACGTGTCGTTGTAAACCTGGATGGATTGGAGCAACATGCGATCAAAGTGAGTTTTTTCCCTTACAAAAATTCTATTTTAATTACTTTACTTTATAAGTCTGAGATGAATCAGTCTGTGTTCTTATACGCTTCGAGAAGCGGATGCAAGAAAACGGGTTTTATTAAAGTGTTCGTCATGTCAGTATTTTGGCACCTGAAAGTTAACACGACAGAGACGATCGCTGCAGCAGGTTCCCTCGTTGTATGGACAAAACAGTACATTTCTTTGTTACCGTACGACGCTGTCTGCTCTGGCAGGCCTGACTTATAACATAAGGCGCATAATAACATATGCCCAAAATAACTTATATGTTTCCCATGTCGAAAGCTATTTGTACGAAGATGATCCTTTATTGTCAGCAAGTTTTAAATATGCCTATATATTTGAGGAATACGCATACTAAGTAGCTAGTAAGCAAAGGTCGGAGAGAGGAACATTTCACAATCATTTTATTCTTTTGCTTTCAGAGTGTGAGCGAGGGATGTTTGGAGATGACTGCTATCACAGATGCCAGTGTGACATGAATAATGCAGAGTCATGTGATCACCACGATGGTACATGCAGGTGTAAGCCTGGATGGATTGGAGCAAAGTGCAATCAAAGTGAATTATCACGTAACAAAAACTTTATTTCAAATTATTTGTTTGTACACATCCCGACTTTTCCCCACACGGAAGCTTGCCTGGTTGGGATTATGACACATTCACTAATTCTTGTGTTCTCAATATTTTTTAAATGGCAGATCAGTCCAATGTTATTGACACCTCTCCCGAAAGTATATCTGGTTGGTCAAAGTAGCTGTTCTAACCATTTGTGTGACCCCTGAGCCTTTGTACTAGCCAGATGCTTATGTTAAACACCCTCTTCACTAAGAATAACTTCTAAACTGCTAAAACGTAGTTACTATACAGTTTCGTTTATGACGCCATGTCGCTTCAGCAATTCATAACGCGTTGATGATACTTTTTGTGTGGAACTCTTTGAGTGGTGATGATCGCAGTACAATCAGAACTACACTGTTTTGCATATAATCGTGCCGTGCATTTGCGCCTGAGTGTAGTGAATGCGACCGGCAGTAAGTTTATCCCGGAAATAACCAAATCAAGCGATAACTCCGCTACGTTTAGGTACAACAAAACTCGCGATTCATCGCATTACCAAATTATGTTTTTATTCATAGACTTGAACAAAAGCTTGCGGTTTCTTACTTCATTTTACAGTCGCATTGGGGTGCGGAATAAAAATCACGATGCTTATGAAAGGATGTGTAAAAAGAGCCAGGTTCAGAATCGCACTGCACCACTGCTCTCAGTTTCAGTGGCGCTAAACGTAATAGTCATAACTTTTGCTGGCATGCTGTTTACATCGTGGCCGGCACGCGGACTCACGAGGCAATTTAAGTCGCTAGGTAAAGAAAAGTTCATTTTGTTTAGTACGTAAAAATGATTTCAAGTTTATCTGAAAAGTATTGTCAGATAAAAGGCATTGGGGTTTCCGATCTAATGAAAGAACCGACCTTGATTTTCGGGTGTCATTAGTTTGATAGCAAAGAGTAAAGTAAAGTAATGTCTTAATTGGCATTGCTGGTTGTGATTCTTGGCTCTGATTATCACATCTGGCCACGTCTAGATCTGTGTGGGGGAAAGATGCCATGTGAGGCTGAGTTGTTGTAATTTATGCCCCAACCAGCTGCAATAGCACGAAAGCAAAATATATGTTTTTATCCTAAAGAATATACCTCTGTCTTGGGATGATTGATTGAAATGAGAAGCGTTACTTTTGACTCACAATTGTAGCCTTGAAGGCTGCAAAATTATCGCAGATATCATATTATCATTTTCCCGGATTTCATCAAATAAAATGTATTGTGAAAATTGCGAGAGAAAACCTAGAAAAGCAGCAAAACAATTTTGAGGATTCTGTGTAGCCTTTCAGGAGCGATATAAAAGGAATAAGAAAAATATAAGTAACCGAGCCAGTTTCCAAAACAGTCTTCAATGACATACATTAGGTTGCGGTAATCTGTCGGATTAACCGCAGTTCCTTAATATACTTTGATAGCAGGACCTTGCATGAACTAAAACACATAACTAAGATAGACAATGAACATACGAAAAACAAAAGAATCACTGTAGACGAACACACTGCGATACAGGAGAATCGCAAGCAGAACAAAATGTAAAGCGAATAGATGTAATACTCAACTTTCAACGTCCCCTTCAAGTACACAATATTAACATATCAGGTTTTACGATTTATTCGAACACCAAACTTGCTAATAACCCAGCATGTTCACTGTGATGTTGAGACTTTGATAGGTAATTACCAAATAACTTGTGTAATTCACCTCAAACTTGATACTTGATCTGGCTGCAGTAACTCCATGGGTGGCAAAGTGTAATCACAAACGCCGACAGCTACAGTGCATGCAGTGATAGCATAAACCAATTTGAGACATAAATTATGCACTCAAAGTATTCTATAGTGTACCCATAAAAGACGTTGAACAAAGTGATAAAAAGCGACGATTCCGCGCAAAACTGACAAAGTATTCTATATCACAGCATCTTATCAAACTGATCCCTGAACTAGTGACATCGTGGTGAAATGTCCGCATGAATAATATGTTAAAATAAAAATCATATTATATCATGCTACCATTCGCCATTCTGATTGGACGAGAGCTCTTTCCACCGATGCAAAAGAAACAAAGACATCATGTATGCAGCCAATCAACAGCATAGTGTAGAATGTGAACTGGGATGTACATTGCCTGCACGTAAAAGAAACTCAACATTTCAATTTTAAATGGTCCTCATCTTGCGAATAAAACAGCTAGCAGTGAAAGTTGTAATAGTCACAGGTAAAAACTCTACGAGATGAAAGGATAAATGCTTCAAACAAATGAAATTGCGGGATGAAAACCAATGTTATCGTGGACTTCAATGGAAAATAAACGATGGCGGATGTGTGGAGTGGGACTATTTTATTTAGGTAGTGGGGGCACAGGATCACAGGATCATAAATGTACTGGAAACCGTGCCATTATCCTCACAATGCTGTTACGGAACGTCGATGTCCCATTGTTTTCTCATCATTTAAATTTTTTTTCTAATCTGAAAAGTAATTTTACAAACTCTACACGGATGTACAGGATACATGTATGCAAATCTGTTGGTTCCTCTGAGGAATGCCGTCCAGTAGACCAACCCTGTCTAAAATTAATTTATTGCACTAGTATAGTACTTATTAGTAACTTTGTGTACACATAATGTACCCAATGGAGTTAAGATGCATCCCGACTTTAAAACCACAGTAAGAGTTTCGAAACGCTCGCAAAATTGATAACAATGTATAAGACCTTTTTACACTTCGTGTCTGCGGACGTCAATCTCACAATATGTCCCATAACATTGCCTGACACACAATAAAAAAAAAACATTTTGATGTGCGGAGCTACGTCCGCTACGCAAAGTATATATTGTTATAATACTGTCTAAAGGACAAACACCAGCAACAAGAACTCTTAACTTCACACTACAATCATTGGTGTATGGAGCTATCTCCCTATTGAACAAAATTAGCCAAGTTATGCCAGTTATACTACTTGTTTTCATAAAACCTTAAAATGAGATGAACGCCTGACACTTTGCAAAGTCCTCCTCACCCATTGCATTGTATAATTGTAGCTTGTCCTGGGGGATGGTACGGCACAAACTGTGAGGAACGCTGCATGTGCGCTGTACGCACAACGATGCACTGTGACAGAAAAAATGGAACATGTTATTGTGTTGAAGGATGGAAGGGATCAGACTGCAGGGAATCGAGAGAGGGTAAAAAATGATCGTGTAATTAATTTGATGAATGTAATTGTTTTAAAAATGTTTGAAAGTGGTCAATATTGTAGATAGTTAAAATTTTACGGCTAAATTAGATAGCTACATTTTATCTATACATCTGTACATCTATTATTACCGGTACATCCTTGCTATAGAAACCTATAGATCACTTGCAGATTTGCTTAAAAGCCTTGACTAATGATTAGAAGAGGATATCTCTCAAACAGAACCGTCCAATCGGTTGCCGACTTGGCAACTTAAAGAGGCACTCCCATTTGGTAACATTTTTAAAACACATTTTTTTAATGCCAACGGTCGATATTTGACGTGGCGACTGCGCGCGGATCGCGAGATATCGATAAAAACGTCATTTCCCGAGCGTATTTTTCACATCCCGAAATTTTACGATCGTTTCTGATTGTGACGCGAAATCCACCGAAGGTTTGTTGTTGTGCTGATTGACGATATTCTAGGGAGTCCGTAATAAGTTCGAACGACGCACTTTTACCACCCACTGCGAAGACATTATATACAGCATTATGCTTTTACCACAGGTCAGTTTTTGAAAACTTCTTCTTAGCTTTGTCGTTCTCATTATTCCAAATCAGTTGTATTATATTTTTAACCAATACCACATAAACATAAGTTTTCACGTGTTAAATATTAGCCACCTCCGATGACTACATTTTGTCGTCTGCCACACAGAACGTGTGGTTCGCTGCGCGCGTGGTATGCGTCTATGCATACCACGCGGTAGCCGCTATCAACCGCACGTAACTGGGCTAGTCACCTAATTCTGGTAGAATCAGCAAAAATTGTTTTTCGTTCACTAGTTTTATCACCAAGTCAGTAAGACTCATCTTTCTCCCACAGGGCATGACCGATCACCGAGGCAAGTGGTACTGTGGCGTACAGCAGCGTCAGTGTAGACTCGTACTCCATAGCTTAGTTGACAATGGCCCCAGTGCCGAACGTTCGATGTTCGGAAGCTGAATTTAGGTGGGCCACCGAAATTCAAACTTTTACTTTTTTGAAGACATGTTTTTATCGATATCTCGCGATCCGCGCGCAACCACCAAGTCAAATATCGACCGTTGGCACTAAAAAAATGTGTTTTAAAAATGTTGCCAAATGGGAGTGCCACTTTAAAGTTGACTAGCTATGCTTCATTTGCTATGCACTCCCTTGAGTATAATAGAGCTGTAATATATATATATACACCAAATTATATATATATATATATATATATATATATATATATATTTATATATATATATATATATATATATATATATATATATATATATATATATATATATATATATATATAATTTTTTGGACTAGTAAGTTACTAGTGGCATAGTTGCACAGATTCGCAATTCAGAATAAATATTACTTCAAACATTGTTTTGCGCCCTTTTATTTGATAAAGATCGAGCTGCATTCCAAAACAAGACCGAGATCCTGAGTATAGCCACTGAAGAAGAGGCAGGTGATGCACTATTGAATACTGTTTTGACAACTTGGATTTCCATCTTGACTTTTGTCATAGCAGTTTTAATAATTGTCGCAGTTGTCATCAAAGGGAACTATCTTAAAAGGTAAATATACTATTTTTAAAAAGAATTGGCCTCTGCCTAACATCTGGTTCGAATGGGCATAGCGTATGTAGTTAAAAACGTGACGCCCAAAAACAAGTTAAGGCTTTTTCATATTTCCTATCATGTTTTGTAATTAGTCACCAAAACTGTTCTATAGTGTAAATGTATTGTTTAGAATTTATCTTTTCCAAACATGACGGTTTTGTCACCACGGTCAGAATTGCATAACCTTACAATACAACGATGCTGCCGGGACATAAACAGCAGTCGTAAGTATGTATTCATCCACATAAAGGGCCATTTTAGATAATATTTCTTTTGAATAAATTATACTACCAAATCAAATACACGGAAACCAAAAAAGACGAGCGGATGTTTACTGTCGGATTCACCTCGAGGACAGTTTTTCGGAATTAAATATTTAATATACTTATCTGAAGTGCTTATTGTATGAAAACATTTTAAAACATGATGAGCAAGTAAAATATTCGCTATCTTGTTTCTGTTAAGATCAAAATTTTAGATGTGAATTTTAGATTTTACGGTAAAGATAGTGTTACAACACAGTTCGTTTTCTATTATGTCCCAGGCGTCTGTTGTGTGTAGTTAAAGAGAAATATCGAGAATAATGGAGAGTTGACACTTTTCAGATCAGTAGCCGTTAAAATAACTTGTATGTATAGATGATAAAAACGATAAAAAGTCAATTCCGGTTATTATCAGTTAATGATAAACCGTTGTTAGAAATGCCAAAAAGGGTGTTTATGAATTAAAGCATTAAATATTCACCAACATAGAAGAAGACTGGTTTGACTTCTAAGGGAATATTTCTTTAGCATCTTCAAAGACCCAGCTGTCGCTTGTCATAGAATCTAGAGAATGAAAGCTGTTTAATATGACACTTATTTTCAAGAAAATGGTTACGATGAACATTCTTAAACGTTTGTTATGCGTTGAACTTCCCTTTCTCTATTTTAATATAAGAATATGTTTTTTATGTAGCAGGAATGAACCTAGAGGAGAAAGTGTCAGTAATGACCCTGATAGTAGACACAGAACACTTGGTAAGCCCTATAATATACAAGATATTTAGGAAAATTAACGAATTAATAGACATTTTCGTGCACGGCACCATTGTTTTACTGCTGTACTTAATTGTTTTTATTCAACTTAAGGTCAAGAACTCTCAACTGGAGAAGATGGATATGATGAAGTTGAGCTCCAACACACCAATATTCAAAGCAACCAAATTACTGACGGAAGAAATGGTAACGAACAGTCAGAACATCAGTACGACAGCTTAGAAGATGAATGCATAAATGGACTTTCTACAGGACTACAGAGACCAGAAGCGAATAACTATGAGAACTCTGAGACTGATATTCTGTACACTTCTCTGGAACTAAGAAATGCTGAACTGTACATGACAGTCCCAACAGCTCCATTGCGGAGAGATAATAGCGATTACATAGAGATGTGTTATTGAATATCGAAAACAGTGAGGCTGTAAATACCCATCAAGTTTTTTACCAAATTATGATTCGGAAAAATAGATGCACTTTTGAATAGAAAAATACTTTCGTAGTTATCTTTACTGATCAAATTTGTATAAATTATGACACTATCACAATCAACCCTATGTACAAGCAAATTAGGTTAAGCGAGTTAAGATTCACATTTTGTTGATGTATAAAAAAGGTTACGAATTATACTCGATGTTGTGAATAGACGACTCAAACGGAACAATTACATTGAAATTTACGGATTATGTAGAAATATCCAAATGACGGAATTAATACCATAACTATCGATCAAAATTAGGAAAAAGTTTTAGTAAAGTAAATCATTTGCAATTTATAAATATGAATAAAAGCCACTAATGCATACAGGGTATGAAAACGTTGATTTATGCATGTGATAAATTGTGGTACAACAGATCTAGATTTTTGAAAACTTTAAAGGAATGGCTTTGACATTCCAAGGAAATAAACCTGCTAAATTATCAGGCAACGAAATGAAATTTCGAATTTCAAGGAAAATGCAAACGTTTCCGGTAATCTTTCCACAAGTATAGCTTCTGAATATGTTAAACATATTGATTACACAGATAATGATACAACGGACTAATCGGAACGCTATATTCAATGCAATAGCCTATAGGACAAAATTAATTGCTGTGACTCTTCTTCATGAAGCCGAAATTACGAAATCATCACGGAATTTCGATCTTAAAAAATCTACTGGTTGTGCAAAGTTAATGACAACTGTTCTCGCTGCGCCTTTCAACAATATGATATCTTATGAAACATTTCCAGATCAATGGAAATCTATTGAAGTAACACCATTATGCCTAATTTTCGTCTTGCCCTTTCCATGAAAACTTTAGATAGACATGTAAATGCTCATTTCTGTAACTTTAACCTTTCAATTAATTGCCGAACAAGATACTAAGTTTTTGCTGGTTTACATTTTTCATATGCTAGTGACACATTATTATATACCTGAGTCTCTAACCTATGGAGTTTCTTCGTACAGTTAACTTCGGTATCAGAGGACGTGAAGTCCAATAACTTTGCCGCGGAGTACAATAACTTCATGAGGTACGTTATTCACAAAATAATTTATGTCTAAGTACATCGTGCAGTGGAAGTATTGCAAGACAATACGAAAGCTTACGATGTACGAGGACATGAATAAATAGGACTAAAAAGTATATAATAATAAGATTATTCACCGCAGTGGAAGTATTGCAAGACAATACGAAAGCTTACGATGTACGAGGACATGAATCCATAGGACTAAAAAGTATATAATAATAAGATTATTCACCAAGTATCTCGATTTATGTCCTCGTACATCGTACACTTCGGTATTGTCTTAACTGCGTAGCGTCGTGGAAAATATACCTCCGCTGCACTATGTACTTGGACATAGATACCGGTATTTTGTAAATAACGGTAAATATAAACTTTTTGGTAACAGGAAATCAAGAATGGAAATCTGATAGGTACCCCACTTGTCGATTTCAGAAAAAATGCTATATTTTACAACAAACACATATTGCAGCCAAAGCACCATTGAATAGTTTTTCACATCTATTTCACGGAATAAAAAGGTTTCTATTTTCTCTAAGGAAAGCGATCCTTGTAATCCTGGCATGATTTGTGCTTTTTTATCGCGACTTACGTAGACTGGCTCAATTGTTACCTGGCTTTACTCGGGCGTACGATGTGGTTATTGGCCGGTCAAGCATATTGGTTCTCGTTTACTCAATTGATATACGCGACAATACGGAAAATTATATTTTATCCCATTTCGCGATCACCTCACCATCAACGCTACATTCCATTGAATATTATTTCTTCAATTTTCCCTGTCATGATATTCATAATGCCAAAATACTTCGTTCAAGTCTGTGAATAACACTGAATCTTTTGCTTTAAAGGGACACTTCTCAATTCCTAGTTCTCGCATCATTGGTTATTGGCATTGACTTTTATGTAATTTTAGTCCTTTTTTCTCCTTCAAAGGTTGTGCACTTAGTCACTTTGATCTGAGATAAAGGTGATAAGAACCTGCCCTTTTAATTTGGTCATTCCCCACGGTTGCAAATTGCTTGAAAGGTATGCTTACTCATTCCGAACAACTAGTAATATCACTAGACAGTGGTTTAAGAAAATAGTATTTTTATTGCCATTTTCTGTTCGTTTCTTAGTTATATACCTTAAATAATACTGATTACTGGATCTCATTTGATTCTATTGTACTCACTTTGTTCTTTTTCCACATATTAGAAATAGTAAGTTCAGCCTGTAATCCATAATTATAAAGAATCATTTAAAAATCAAAGTATTTTAGCTCGATTATTAAAAAATTAAAGATGTGACATAATGCTAAGTTATTATTCATGCGCATTTAATTGTTATTCATAAGACCATAAATGTGTGTCTTTCAACCACCTGCATATACTACTAATTTTTCAGTTTTGTTCAGAATGAAGAACCATCTGATCTCAATGGCATTCGCCGCTTTCAGTCTCCTTTTACGCCTTCAACGTCGGAATATCAGTCTTGTCGGTCCTTACACTCTATTCTGTCATCGACAATACCATCATAGCCCATATTGCATGACATTGTGATGTAACATGGGCTATGAGAACATTGTGATAGGCTTTAAGGAAAGTAATTTAAAGAGCAATCAACTTTGGGTACACATCTAACCATTATAATGGAGTAATGCCACAAACCGAGAACGATTTGAATTCCTATGTGCTACTGAAAAGCGAAAGGCTGACGTGGAACACCACTGGTAACTGTGCCTACCTGACGAAAGTTTTGAAGTTAACCTGTAGAAGAAGACCTTGTGTCACGCTTTTTGTGTGGCGTACATACAATCTAAACCCTTCGAAGCATTGGCCATGGTTTATTTTTGTCTTGGCATTCGCATGTCGTGCAAATATTGGCTTTTAATGAAGCTCTCGACCATCTGAGTTTACATAGTCTTAGTACTTGCTGCGTAAAATTTTACTTACATATTCGGTTACGAGAAAAAGCGCAAATATAACAAATAAAAAAATCAAGCAAATGGATGAAATATACATGGCAAGTGTTTCTATCATGTAGTTTATATTAAAGTTCTAAATCCTTTCCGAAGCAATATGTGGACACAAACGTACAAACATCTTTGAAATCACTACCTCATCCCGTAGTCGGTGCAAAAACTCTATCTTCACATAAAACTGAAGGACACCTATGGATGAATCATCGCCGTCTAAAGGAAACTGCTAGTGAAACTGTCTCGCTGATAAGAAAAATACCGCAATTGAAGTTAAAGGTCTTACCTCAGACGATGACGCTTTCAGGGGTACTATTAGCATGCAGCAAACTCAAACAGGGCCAGTTAAGAGTCGTTTTCTCTCTCTCTCCTAAACTGTTGACGGCCACTGTACAGGCAACGAAAAAAACGTAAAATTATAAATAGTCATCGCAATTAAATTGCCTATGCGAACATGTGCACCTGCACAGGTATGCAATTACGAGACTTGCTATTACACAATGACACATACATTAGTCATTGGTGAAACTCTAGGTCGTGTGTCACCGGGAAGAAGTCCAACTTTTACTGGCAAACTATGGGAATTTCCAGTGTCAACGCTCTGAGAATTAGGCTGCCAAACAGTTTTCATCTGCAAGAATTTCTCATCTGGTAGAGGTGATAATGACAGCAGAGTCTCAGAGTAAACTTTAAATTTATTTTATTCTGTTTGGTTGCTTTTAGTACAGAACCCCATGACATGACAGTAAAAACACGACATTCTCGGCAAATTTGCACTCGATCTTGCGATCTTGCTGTATATTCTGCAGCAGCATTTGCTTTCACTCTCGGCATGAGGTTCAGCTATTATTACATGTGTCAAAACCAACACAAAACAAAATGATAACCAATACAACCTGCTTCGACGTCTGAAGTTTTGAGGAATGATATGTACCGAGCACTTTGATAATCATGTTTGACGTACGATGACGTTTATTGACTTCTGATTGGCTACTTATGCCACACCCCATTCCTAGAACCACAGTTTACTCGCAGCGCGCTTAACATCGGTAATTACACTTCAGTGCAATACCAAAAGCCTTATGCGATAACCTAATGTTATTGAGCACTCGTAATCTCTACAGCTTTTAATTGGTCAACAACTACCAGTAGTAAACCAACCGAAAATGGTCGTCTGCAACCTGTGCTACTGCGCCATATAGGCATTCATCGGCAAGGAAAATTTTAAAGACGATAGCTACGACAAATGTTATGAATATTGTGCTGTGTCGATTTTAATCTTGCCACTTGCATCATAAAAGATTATTCTTTACTTATTCCGGAAAGTATTGAGATTGACGACAGCCCATTGGCCAATTGGAGATTTTCTTGAGAAATGCCCCAAACAATTCTAAATTTATCTGACAAATGACCAATTAAATGATCCCGTGATTCTCTTCCTTAACGCACTACGATCACTGGAAATCTGTTTCTTTTTTTCCGAACGTAAACGATAATCAAACAAGTTTCCAATTACACGTGAAGGTATTGGGATTGCCGACAGCCAACTGGCCAATTGGCTAATTGGTGGTTTTCTTAATGGCCTAAAATGGTAACCGGCCTTCCACATGCTTCGGGTCATGAGTATTATCATCTAACATGTAAGCTTATTTTACTTCCGGATTCAGATGGCTGTTCAAACTTAACATTCAAGTTTTGATGTCCATAACTTTGACAACCTTAGTCCTATTACTGCTGTTTTGAGAACTGTCAAAAGTCCTATATAAGGTTTTGAACGATATTGCACTTCACGGCAAGGGAACGGTTGTCAATTATCAACAGACAAATTAAGTGAAGTTGTCTTGATCCAGTGATTCTTTTCCTGAACGCACTACGATCACTGCGAATATGTTTTTCTAAACGTGATCGATAATCAAACAAATTTCCAATCACACGTGAAAATTCGGTTTTGAGATTAAAGTTTCCTTCATGAAGAGAGAGCGGCAGTACTTCGATTGTAACGAAAAACGAGACTCCTTCATTCACTCACATTTATAATTCTTCCAGTATTATTATATAAATGAAGGAATGCCACTGAACTGCAGACATTAATGACTCTAGACTTCTGATACGATACACTTTGTTACGGTCAGGAAGGCGTCAAGGCAGCGCTTTGGAAGTCATTTTCATCAACCATCATTACATTACAGGAAATCTACAAAGAAGACATTTCTTTAAAGTATAGACTGTCGACATACACATCACTGCAAAGTTTTGATTCCTTGCGCGCGGGTAGATAGATACATTTCTGAAACAAAAGCTACGTAAACACTTGGTGTGGCATGGAACATCAACAAACTCAACATTAACTGTGATACAGCGACACTTGAAAAATGTGAACTCTTTCATTTCCATATCTCATTTAAGTGCTCCAGCACAAATTTTGAAACATGAAAGCATTGAGATTGACTACAATAAACATATCTTTAACGCAGTATATCGACTTTATGTGTGAAGTAATGAGTCACAATCTCACACACAAGAAATATAAAGTGCTTCTTCAACTTTGATTGACCATAGACCTCGAAGATCAAGACTAATTGAGTGCACTCTAAGCAGTAGGGACGCTTATAATAACACTGTTAGTGTAAAATATGCTACACGGCGCTTCGGCTTCTATGCACGCCAATGCTTTAACACTCGAGCTCGTTTGCATGCCACCACTATTAATATCAGTTAAAATGGTGTAAAAGGAGTGCACCTTGGACTCGTTTGTTGAGGATCAGATATTTTAAAAACCAAGCATGCGCTGAATCTCTGACAATTACATCTTCAAATGCATAGAAGTAAAACCTCTTCACCTTGCCAATACGACAACACCTCTGGCACTCTTGCAGCACCTTAGCCTGCAAATGCACACGCTTAAATATCATTCACTTTCCAGGCTTAAAAGATGATGTTGAATACCTTCATATTAAATTTGTTTCTTCTGTATATTTTAATCAGCTGTACGCCGAGTAAGACTGAAAGATGTAGCCGGAGTGTCAGGTAAGATTCTATTGCTTTGAGATCTGCTATATAACGTTAATGAATATTTTGTTTGGTCACGGACTGTGATTCCAAAAGACTGAGACATCCGGGGGGGGGGGTATGGGGAAGGAGGTACGTTTGAGCACAGTATAAATGGCTTTTATAAGATGTATGACAGGGGTAGGATAGAAAAAGGTTTGGGAATGGAAACCCTTCCGTAGACCATTAAAACCCTGCGATGGACCGGAAGAATCACGCTATTGACAATTGGATCCCACCTTGTACCCAGAGAAACCCCTTACTTGACCAACCACATTTGTTCAAGAGACCTCGCCGAGTCGTTTTTCCAATATGGCGAA
This sequence comes from Ptychodera flava, assembly GCA_001465055.1. Classification (NCBI taxonomy): domain Eukaryota; kingdom Metazoa; phylum Hemichordata; class Enteropneusta; family Ptychoderidae; genus Ptychodera; species Ptychodera flava. Next base: position 48,873 of record LD349751.1, on the reverse strand, counting down.
GCTTGCTTCCGACTCAAATTTCACGCTTGGTAAATGTTTATCACCGAAATTACTTTTTCATTGAAATTCTATGCCTCAAATATGCCCCATTAATTGAGAAAATATTCGGAGAATATCCTTGTTAAGTTGTTTTAATAACTCTGCTTTAACTTGAAGAAAATCAATTTCTTGTGTACCTGACGGCCAACACCTTGATTCCAGGGGCTGTATTTAGTCGAAAGTTCGGTAAGTCGAAGCTCAAGCGGAGTACTGAGATCTTGACGCAATTTGCACGTAGTCGTAGAACCATGCACAAAAGCTATATATCTTAGAAACAACTCCGTTAACTACATTTTAATTCGATTCTGTTACAAACATAAAAATGTACTTTGTACCAGAAACTTGACGTGGATATTCTCAAATCACTTTCTCAAGATTGATCATATTCGAGGCATAAAATTTAAATTTATAAGTAGTATGTCGCTGATAAAGCACTAACAGTATAAACAGAGTATGAACTTCCGAACTTACGACAGCAGACGTCGCCATCTTAAAAAAAGGACCTCGAGTGACCACTTGATGCATTGCAATGGTCAACTATGGGGCTTGTCAGGGTGTGCATTCAAGTCCAGTTGTCAACGGCGAGATTTTTTCTACCCACACCAGTTTTTAGTCGGTCATGGGTGGTTTTCATTCCTCATCCCCACTTCTATCTTACTTGGGAGGCATCATGGGCCAGTGGCTAGAGCAGTGGACTCACGATCAAAGGATGGTGAGTTCGAGCCCCGGCATGGCTGTGGTGTTGTGTCCTTGGGCAAGGCACTTTATTCCTCATTGCTTCTCCCCACCCAGGAGTGATGGGTACCTGGTAGGACAGAGGTTGTTATGTGTGTGTTTAGCTCTACTGCGCTGATTGGCTGCACATGTGAGCTGTTGTCTGCTCCCCAGGGAGTTGAGTGGTATCATATTAGGTCCAATGACCAGGGGTAATAATAATTGTAAAGCGCCTTGATCACATCTACTTGTGGATATGTGCGCTATATAAGAACCAAATATTATTATTATTATTATTATTTACTTCTTTATAGGTGATTGATTGGAATAGAAATGTCATACTTGGAGATACTGAAATGGTCGTATCACGATTTATTAAAATTCCGATAAGACTTCCAATACTTGTAGGAACAATTTTACGTCTAAAATACCAGCTTATTGCCCAAGTCCTAAATACCACTTAATATGATGCACATAGATCTTGTAAAATAATCCAAGCTTTGAAATAATGTCAAAGGGATGACGATATTATAAGATAATTTTGCAAACCTTTTGAAACATGAGGGTTTGCGTCATCACATGACCCTGATCGAATTGTTTTAACATGGTCAATGTTTAGCCGAATACGAATAATATTATTCTTGTTTGTTTACAGACGCAACGTTTCAATTTCAGCACAATATATTGGATTCGTGTACTATGAAACGTCATATGTACCGAAACAATATGTCTGGTTTCTTAATTGAGGGAAAATATTCGGCGTTTACCAGTGGCAGCAACTTGAAGAGAAAACTATTTTTAAAACTCGTCACTATGAATAAACAAGATTTCCTATATTATAGGGAAGTGAAACGAATGAAGACCTAAACAAATAAATTATTATTAATTACTTGCTACGAAATCGATCCACCAATTACATGTAACACCCATTAATCGACTGAAAGCCCTTCTGAAACAAGTCCCTATTTATTTGCGACTGTTTATATCAATGTAGACTTTCAGCGCCTTGAGTGTAAAGATAAAGGTCGCTATTAGTGTACTTCTTAACATCGTCAATTATCGGAGTTGTTATAAAACACAAGCAAAGAGCTTTAACTTTTTACATCATTCTTAAATGTGACTAAAGAACTATTTGCGTTGATTTTAGACAGTGAGTAATAGTGGATTAGCGTAGGTAGGTTTTTCCACAGTTAGCCCAAGAGGACAAAACATTTGGGAAGACATTAGCGGATTTATATTTTTCTATCTTCTGCTTTGGAATTCGAAACTACTGCTTACACAAGGACTTTGTTATGCATCATGTTTAACGTGGTACAGCCAGGCCTATATCAAATCATTCGTGATTTTGAACTTACCCCTTTTCAATTTAAACACGATCAGTCCAAAACTGTTGAAATGGGAACTCGACGGTGTACTGGCTTGTCAGCATATGTTGAAAGATAAATTAGAATTCAGGTACTATTACCGTATAGCTAGGGGGACTGAAATACTTAAATGCTTATCATGGCCGTAATAATAATGTGTCTACCCTTTCAATGTTGATAAGATAATGCTCAGTGCTTTAACCGACCTCAAAACGAAACATTTAGAAAGACATTAGCGGAATTATAACTTTCTGTCTTCTGCTTTGGAAACTACCGTTCACATGAGAGCTTTGTTGTGCATCGTCTTAAACGTTGAACAGCTAGGATTATATTAAATCATTGGCGATTTTGAACTTATCCCCTTTCAATTTAAACACGATCAGTTCCAAATTTGAAATAGGAACTCGGCAGTATTGCCTGGTCAGCATATGTTGAAAGATAACATTGAATTCAGACCCTTCCACTGTATGATGAGGGGTACCGAAATACTAATCAGGACAGTTATAAATGTTATATATCTACCCTGGCAGTGTTGATAACATATTGCACAGTACTATAACCGAACTCAAAACGAAACAACGTAAAGTTCTGAAGGCTATATTTATTGACAGTGTACGAGTGATGCTGTGAATGTTTTTCAATGCGATAGGCTGTAGTCGCCAATAGTTTTTAATAGTTTTTAATTTTCGGTACACGTTCAACAAGACCAAGGCAATATAAGAATGTTAAACGTCGACCTTCTCAAATCTTAGTTGTAATAACCCTTTGCCCCACTCAACAAGTTGCAGGCGAAGCATATACAGTATGTGCCTATCAGCGCTCTAGTGTGCACACTCATAAGGATACGAAGTCAGCGAACTTATATTTTTGAACAAAGTGACACTGAAACCTTCCTTGAATTGTCTTTAGAATGTTCGAAATGGGAATTTGCCAAGAATCTTTGTAAACAGTGTAGGAATTGTCAACCTTGTCGATGTAACAGACTCAACTCTTTATCATGCAACAAAAGAAACGGTCGCTGTACGTGCAAAGACGGATGGCAAGGTGAAAAATGTGACATAAGTGAGTATGAAAACTACATAAGAAAATGTTTCTCACAGCAAATTCAGGACTTTCGCATAAACCTTATCATTTTCTTTTCAACAATCTGAGAAATTAAGCAAAAATGCCGCGCAGCTTACCTACCTCATGACTCTCGTTTATTGAAACACCTTCGCAAACAAATCATGAACTCATTCATATGTGTAACGTAATTTCATTTTAGCACTATCCTTTTGCATTTCTTTTCGACAGGAGGTTTGTCTATCATTTTGTATTTTTTTATTTTCGTGGGATAGTTTGTAATCAAATGCAATTTATGGAAATTGTTTACCGAAGTATAACGCTTAGCAAATTTTAACGTACTTAATTTGAAACTTAAATATTGCCGATGCAAATATGCGCGTATTAAGTATAAGAATTTAATCGACAAGTACATCACTAAGGATCGAAATAATGATATTTAGAAAATATGGCTTCATGTTGGGAATCACAAATAACTCTCCGAAGACTGGATGATAGCATCCATATTTCGATATGTAAATACAAAAGATTCGGCTGACGGTGCTTTTGGATAAACTAATGATCTGTTAGCTACCAAATAGAATTCACAAAAATTTGGGTGACGAGCGTACCGTAATAGTGAATGATTTGTTTGTTTTATTGACATTGACATATTTTTCAGAAACAAATGCTCGTTTTGTTTATACTCTCACAGAAAAACTTGTTAACGCTATCACCATAACTACTTTCAGAGTGTGAACAAGGGAGGTATTGAGAACTGTGCGTCCATGAATGCACGTGTAATATGACTAATACAGCGTCATGTGATCACGTTGACGGCACGTGCAGATGTAAACAGGGATGGTTTGGAACAAAGTGCAAGCAAAGTGAGTTATCACGTGAGTTATCAGGTGACAAGTATTGTGGAATAGGACTAACGCTAATTTATTATTGAAGCCGACGCTGTTGTACGCTGAGAAATTATTGAACCGGTTTCATTATTACAGGCAATATCGCAGCAGCTTCCAAATGAATTACGAATATTCAAGCTTGAAGTTTGCCTTCGTGTAGTAATCGGTTATTTCGATAACCAATCAGTTGTAAAATCCATTCAAATTGTGCAGTCAGTTCACTCTAAAATTCAAAGACAAATTTTTTACATAGGTAGTATTTATCATGGAACTTCGCAGGTATTGAAATACGGTACAGTTTGAAGGAGAAATTTTAAACACCCCAGACTGCCTTTTGTGTTACGGCAACTTGAGACAAAAAAGTGTAAACCAAACCATTTTCTCGTTGCTTCAGATATCATTTCTTAGTAAGTGTTGTTGGACTCTCATACGCCGATCCATACGTATATTTGAGTTACATTTTAAATGTTGTTAAGTAGTTTTTATGCTTACAAATATCTGACCAGTTACTCTTATGACGATTAATGATGACGAATTATGTTTCCTTAGTGTTATAGAGATCAAGTATGAGACAGTTGACACTGGAAATGATTGTCCTTGCCCTTTAAGCTTACTAAAGTTGAACAGAAGAGCTACCAATTAGCATTTTCCTTACAATCTTAGATCGTGACCAAATTATGGAAGGAGGTGCCTGCAGCCAAGAATGCGCGTGCTACATAGATAATACCATATCATTTGATCACCATGAAGGTACATGCAAATGTAAACCTTGGTGGAATGGAACAACGTGCAATCAAAGTGAGTTGCACTTGACAAAAATCAATTCTGAAATGCATGATTATATTAACTTGTTCAGCGTATGCCCTTACGCATACTTTTAATTCGAGTGCAGGAAAATAAAAATTGCAAGAAAACGAACAGAGTTGACAGCATGGGTCCTGGCAGAAAGCGTAGGGCCACTACAGCATGAGTGTTTTGGGAGACTTTGGAAAGTCAAGAGAACAACTATAGAGACTGCGTATTTCTATTCTAAGCAAACCAAACGAAGATATGACTCTAAACGAGAAAGGAAACACTATTTTGACAAAGACATTTTTTCTGGTTTTAAAGTAATATCTCTATATTTCATTGAAAGACTGTCATGGATCATTACCAACAATGATACGAAAAGCGAGAAAGCGTAAACTTACAGCCCTTCAAGCTTCAAATTTAATTTTTGTAATAATCACTAATTGGGATAACCGATCGAGTGATAACATCAATCTAAACAATGTGCCTCACCAAAGTATCACCCTTGTGTCCCAATTTTACATTGAAAGACAAAGATGAAGGATTTGGCAGTATTTTTCTATGGTCAAACTTAGCCTACTGTCATATGTTATTTCCATGGTACTGAGAGTCATAATTTTTGCGTTTGAGATTTAATATTATTTACTCACAACATTTGATTGGCAATTTTTCACCCAATCAATGTCTTGTCATTGCAGTTGCCTCTCCACTAGGTGACGGGATGCCGCATGTTGTGAGTTCAAACCCGATAGAAAACTAGCCGTATTATCATTTTTCGGTCAGTGTTGTAAAAGCTCTGCATATTTGTCAGTCCGCAATCACAAGGGCTTTGAACACTGTCTGAAACTTTCTTGCATCAGTTAGTTTATGGTGATTCACTCTTAAAAATATACTAGTATGCATTTATATATTAGCTAATTAAAATCGATGTGCGTACTCTGGTAATGTGCGCTCATTAAGACTTACATTTTGTAGTTCATTTTGATCAAGTCACGGCGTAATGCATTTCAGAAATAGATGCTGGTATTGGTTATTCAAACAAAGAGATATGCTTAAAAATATCTATTGGTATTTTAATTTCAATCACTTTCAGAGTGTGAGCAAGGGACCTTAGGGGAAAAGTGCATCCGAAAATGCCAATGTAATATGAAAAATACAGTGTCATGTGATCGTCATTTCGGCACGTGTAGTTGTAAACCTGGATGGATTGGAACAGTGTGCGATCAATGTAAGCTATCACGAGTCAAGAAACTTTATTTTGAATTAGGAAATATGAGCCAAGGTTCACTGAATCTTTGCTTTCGTTTTGATATTAATGCTCGGGGGCAAGAACAGTAAAGTGTTTATGTGATCACTACTTTCAGCTTGTGAAAGTTGGTATATCGGGGATGATTGCTCGAAAAGCTGCCTCTGTGATAAAGAAAACACTTTGCTCTGTTCTCATGACGATGGAATCTGTCACTGTAAGCCTGGCTGGCAGGGTATGGCATGCAAAACAACGTAAGTCAATTAGTCATTGTAACAAGTTTAAAGTTAATTTCTAGTATCTGGATGAGTCAATGAAATATTGTCGTCAATAATCTTGTCGTTCGAAACAAATATGACACGATTATAAGCGATTTAAGATAAACTGCAAATGTTTGTGCTGAGAACTATTACCTTGTTTTGAGAGCATAATTGTACTGTCCTAATGTCACTGCAAAGAACGAAGTGTCCTTGTAACTCAAAGACTGTGTTTGCGACCAGTTCAATATTATTGTGAAAATCGTTATGACGTCAGAGACACAACTAGGAAAGTACCAGAAATCCGGTTATTGAAAACTGAAATGTTCCAGTCTTTATCAAGGGTGTCTGAATATTGTAAAGTTATATTGTAAAGTTCTCACACGGCTACTTAATATTAATTTTAAAATATTAAAATATTTGTATAGCTTGTTCTGAGGGATGGTACGGTGAACGCTGTATTTGCGTAGAAACAACAACAGTTCATTGTGATCTACGTATACGGAACGGAAAATGTTGCTATGTTGAAGGATGAGAGGGATCAGACTAGTGAATGGGTGCAAGGTAGAACATAATCTCTTCTTTTGTTTAATGAACATTAAGTAAAATATGTTTCAAACTAAATTATGTTAGTTAGACGATCAGTAAACTATGCCTCAATAGGGTAAAGAAGTCGTGCTTATATTTACATCCAATGTTCGCACACGTGCTAAAAATAATTATGGTTTGAGGTTAGAAGGGAATATTTCTCAAATCTAGGAATCATTAAATTAAATTAGTCGTTAACTTAACGCAACGAAACTAACTTTTTGCATTTTTCTCTTCCGCTTAATTATGATTGAGCTTCAATGGCTTCTGTAATAAGTGAAACTCTAACATTACTCTGTCATTAAATAGACTATTCCTGACTTACTGTCATTCCCCTGAAACTCAGCTTACACATTTTGAACTGTCATGAAATAAATGGCTTCTATGTATGATATAACAAAACTGCAAATAAGCAATGATGTTGGACAAGTGTTTCTCATTGAGTTACTAAAATATTGAGTCATTTTAGAGACCTTTTTTCAATTTTTTTCAAATGAAGATCGCGAAGGACTTCCAAACGCGACTGAGGCTAAAGCTACAGGAGGCGAGGAAGATGACTCAATATTGAATACGATTTTGATAACTGGGATTTCCCTCTTGACGTTGTTCTTATCAGTTGCAATCATATCAGTAGTAATAGCAGTTTTTGTTCTTAAGAGATATTGTAATTTAATGTATTTGATCATATCATTATCCCCTTTCAAAATTCGTATCAAAATGTCCTATATGTTTATTTTCCAACAGCTAATCAAAGATCACCGTGAAAGGGATTGAGAGAAAACTCTGAAATCCCGAACTCTTCTTGTGTCGAAATGCATGGGTACAGATAAAAGAGCTATATTTTTTATAATGTCTTTTGCAAGCAAGTATATGTGATGTGTATTTGATAAATTCAATGAATATTACGTAGTTGATTCGAGGATGGTGGGAAACAACTCTACAATAAACTTTCAATGTCGCTGTTTTCAGAGTATCAGAAAGTGATATACGAAGATCACAGCAAGCAAGAATGCCAGTATGATATGGATAATTCAGTATCATGCGATCACCATGACGGCGCATGCAGATATAAGCCTGGATTGATAGGTACAGCATGCAATCAAAGTGAGTCTCAATGTAACAGAGACTTTTTTGAATTATTTTATTCTATTATAACAGAGCTGATTGCTTTATACTCATACTAGTTAGGAAAGTATGGATTCACTGAAAATGTTTTCATTAAAATTTTAAATAAGTCACCACATTCAGCTTATCAAATTTGGCGTAGAGTAGCTATTGGCGTCATTGAAAAGTTAGACCACAAACATCTGGAACTTTGCCTCTTAGCAAGTATAATGAGTGATATTATTATTAAGGGACCTCTATAATGTTTTACTAGGTTTATTATCAACAACTTGTCAATATTTAAGAGGTTTAAAAAATTGCATTACTAGGTAATACATAGAGTTGGAATGAGAAACCTTCAATAACATTCGATTCTTACTGGTTTCAGAGTGTGAGCAAGGGATGTAAGGATATCGTTGCAACCAAGAATGCCAGTGTAAATATGGAGAAAACTATGATATGTAATCATGATAGTGGTACTTGCAGGTGTCAACCGGGATGGGTTGGAGCAACGTGCAATCAAGGTGAGTAATCAGGCGACGGAAACGTTCTCTTTAAAAAGGTTTTTGTGTGTAAGGAGAGCTAATTTAGTCTTCGCTCATACAGCTTAGGTAAGCTCGGATACCAGAAAGGGAGTGCTCTTTGTAACGTCGCTCTTTCAGCAATTTGAAGTTGGCATGCCATAAACAATCGCCCGAATGTAAATAATGCGCACAGTACAATGTTCTTTTTTCCATGAAAAAGATATCTGGCATTGTTATGCCGGCTGGAAGGCACATTAAAAACTTAGCACGCAAAAACATCATTGCTACTCCTTTACCCAGTATATGTAAAGACTGTTACACCCATGGCCTCTTTACTGTTGATTAAGCTAACTTGATGCAGTCAGAAATTCTGCTTGTGTAAACACAAAACATACCCTGCCAAGGGTTGTTAACGAGAGTTGACGATTGGCGCCCTGTGTTAAAAATCAAGGCACGAGATACCACTTCAATTCATACAGGCCTCTACGCGATAATTCATTTATTGAGGCATTTTACTTTTATGAGATCACTTTTATAGTATCACGCAAACTTGTGTGTCCCATGCAGTGTGTCTGGGGACATTGAAATAAACAAGTCTAGTACATGGACCGGTGCAAGGTAACGTTAATGGTGTCTCAATCATGAACACAGAGTGCCAATCTTAAACTCTAATTTACAACCCTAGATAGAGCTGGTTTTGTCTTTGTACACTCAAAATTTTTGACTCTATCAAGTAGCCACGGGTGTACTTCTCACATCTTTATTGTGAGCAAATATTTAAGGCACGTATTCCTAAAAGTTTATGTCGGCATTTGACGAAAATGTAGATATTAAGTAACTGATCAACAAATTGTCGGAAAAAGAAATATCTCAAAAGTTCTATTTTTATAATTTCAGAAAGCGAGCAAGGTTTTTCAGATATTTTTGCACGCCAAAATGCTAGTGAAATGTGACTGTTGCAGTGTCATGTGATCGCCATCATCGGGTTAGCTTCACCATACATCAGATAACCGATTGAATAATCAAAGCCAAGCGGATCTATTCACTCTACTTGTAAACTAAAACCGGAAATCCAGAGCACAAAGTTCAAGTCATTCCCGTACTCGGCTCCATTCTTATTAAACTGACCATCTACTAGTGACATTTGCCCTGCTCTAATACTGGGCAGCTTAAAGTCAAAACTCAAAAATTGTTTTTCAGAGAGTGTTTAGTGATATACGTTGTTCAGCGCCAGTGAGCATCTCAGATGGTAGTCCAGGGTTCCATAGGCGCGAAGTTCGAGCTTACTTTTTGTACTTTGTCGCTTCTATGGCCTCTCACACCGCCGCCATGGTGCCACCTGCAGATAAAACGGCGAGCGCGCTGCAATATGGTACGCTCACTTTCTTAATGAGGAAGAGCACCTGAAATGATAAATTAGTGCTTGAAAATTAAGTGAGCGCAGCATATTGCAGCGTGTTCGCCTTTTTCTACTTGTGGCACCATGGCGGCGATGTGAGAGAGGCCATAGAAGCGTCACAGTACAAAAAGTAACGCAGCCCTGAAATCCGCGCCTATGGAGGGCTACCCTTATGGATACTAGGCGCTATAAAAATTTAATATTAGATTATGTCATGACAGCAGATGCTATAGGACTCTGCAAATACAAATATAATGTCTACAGAATAATTATCATGAAAGGAATCTTATAATAGTAGATTTCTTTAATGATAAGATATTTAATAACGATATGTTGTCTGATAAATGTATTGAGAGCGAGTTATTAGTATGAAACACATTTGAAACATTTTGAGTACATAGAACGTTTTGAGGAAAAATATGCATTAGTACTTAATTCAATGATGTTTGGACTGAGAAACACCTAAAGTGGTCAGGCGTTTATTCTTGGCTATTTTAAAGGGCCTGAAAGGTTAGAAAAAACTAATGCAGATGCAATTATAAAAGGTTATTCAGT
>LD349751.1:0-36780 GCA_001465055.1 Ptychodera flava | reverse complement strand
CACTGTCTTTATTTTGAGAAAGGTTTCATTACAAGTATTTCAGTAAAACCATCGTATAAGTGGTTGATACGTTACGTTTGACAACAGAAACAGTTCAGTAACATTTATACTGATTTTAAAGTCTGAGCATGGGATATACGGAGACCATTGTATGCACGAACGCCACTGTGACATGTATAATGCAGTGTCATTGCATCACCGTGATTGTTCATGTCGTTGTGCAGCTGGATGGATTGGAACAAATTGTGACAAAAGTGATTTTTACGTGACCGACACTATTTTGAACATCTTGTACTGCTTGGCCAAGAGGCACTGGTAACGAAATGTGTGTTTTCGCACGCTTTTCGATGCTGCTACAAGAGAAGAATTTTCATTAAATTGCTCTTGTTGTCAACAATTTCAGCTTCTCAAACTTGACATGATCTAGAAGATCGCTCGAGAAAATGTCTTTGTGGTATGGGCAATAGAATGCCCTATGTCAATGGTGGTGTCATCCATAATTGTGGGCCTGATTTAAAGGACACTAAAAGGTAGCCAAAGGCAAAACTTTGCTTCTCTAGTCGAAACATATGATAAGGGAGAACAATATTGATTGTAAGAAAGTTTTATTAAGACTATTTAAGAAAACCAAGGCATATTACGTGGTTCATACAAAGTGGGACTGAGAAACTTTTCAATAAAATTCCATTGTTGCAGCTTTCAGAGTGTAAGCAAGGATGTTCGGAGATCAATGTACGCAGGAGCGCCAGTGTGATGTGGATAATGCAGTTTCATGTAATCACCACGACGGCACATGAAGGTGTAACTTTGGATGGAATGAGAAAACATAAAATACTTGATTGCATTGGACGGTTTCATCAGTTTTTGCTCATACTAGTTTTGAAATTGTCCATCGTGTGTTAAAAAACTTTTTTAAACAAATAGTCATGACATTTGTAACCTCCATAAATGTAATCATCTCAACAAATGTAACATCAACCATAATTGATATAAAGTGTATCCATAAATATAATATCATCAAGAAATGTAACAAAAATCAACCATCAATGTAATAAAAACCTACCACAATTGTAATAAATGACATCCATAAATGTAAAAGGATAATCATTTGTATATTTATAAATGTAATACTTGTCAACCATAAATGTAATGAATCTATTTTGTCATCACAATTTAAGAACTTGCCCTCAAATATCTATCTATGTAATGCAGGAAAACAACTCCACACATTGTTCATATCTTAGTTGTTTGCGTTCAGTGTGCTTTGAAAGTGTATTTTATTTTCGCTGTTTTGTTTATAAAACTGATTGGTCACGATGAGACACAGCTGAAATATATGTGTCAGTGCAGTCTCTACTTTAGATTGAAACGACTACGTTCCTTTAACGCTTTTGTCGCAGATTTGCCAGACTTTATCAACAGTCGCCTCAAGTTTATCAGTTCATAAATTGTGTGGAATAATCGATAGGTTGCCTGTATTCCGGTGCTGTCCCACTTTTTTCCTTCACTGGGTATGCTAGGGTGTCTAATTTTGCAATACTGTGTTCAGGGTAGTGTTCGTATTGTGTTTACGAGATTGAAATATAAATGTTCACATCACCATGTTTTGTATCTTACTTTTCTGTTATATGGTTGTATGTTTCTCTATTGTTTGGTCAGAGTTATTTGTTTGTTTTTGTAAACTCTGTGTGGTATCAATGGTTGACGAGCTATTTTGACGCTTCCCTATTATGTCATTATTCGTGTTCCACTTTCTGTATCTGACGTTTGCGTTGCCTCGCCATTTCTGATAGTGTTCCCAATGTATTCTATCCTGTGCTTCGATAAGGAAACCTACTTTCAGGAAAGTATATTCAATAACACTGCAGCAGTCTTATTAAAGTTTATTATGTACCTAAGGCATTGATAAACAAATGATCACATATACAAGTTCAAGTTTATTACATTTATGGTTGAGATTTATGACATTTATGATTAATTTGTTTATTGCATTTGTTGTCCCGGTTTGTTACATTTTAATGTTTGGCCGTTTTATTACATTTATGGTTCATTTTATTACAATTGTGGTTTGTATTACATTTATGGAGATTAATATTACATTTATGAACCAGCGGAGGGGTATCAGGGTGCGGCAATTATTTGGAGAAGTGCAAAAGGACATTGGGTGAAGGTCAGCCATAAATAAGTGAAAAACTGACTAGCGTGGCAGCTGACCCGGACAGCTTAAATCTCAAGATCTGTGCCCAGAGGTTCCGTTGGTAGATGAAGCACGGGCAACACCATTGGTGATCTCAAGGCGCTAGTGACGGGGATCAAAATCTATGTGACCAGGACAGAAAAGGTTGTCACTCGCCCTAGAGACATATTCAAGAACAATACCATTGCATAAAGGAATGAAAGGAGGCCAAGGCTTGATTGGCCGGCCATCACATGGAATACTGGCCCTAGCAGTTAAACTTTGTTGTTTGGTGTGCCACGGCCAGCTGTGGCGTAAGTTTTCAAGGCCACGTGTTGACCTCCGCCCACCACAAGGCAAGTACTCCATAAGATGGGAGGGGGAGGGGTTGCACTGCCTGACGATGGTGCTTTCAAGGCTTGGAAGAACCCCTATGACAAGGTTAGTTATGAAGCCCTCTGCCGGGAGTATATCATCAGTGACAATGAAGACTTCGGTACAAGAGAAGCAAACGGGGCCTTGGCAATGGCTACATACGTATGTCCCCCAGTGAGGACAACTTGCTGAGCAAAGGCTCAAAGTTCAATGGCCAGGATGTTTTCATCGGCCCCTACAGCAAATATTTCTACACCAAGGACATGTTCAGGTGGAAACACAAACATACGAGGCCAGGCAGCAAGAGGGCCCTCACCTATTTCTTCAGAAACAATGGGGGCAGATGGACAGTATAACTGGTTTATCCCTGCTGACTTGGTGGGGTGCAGGTAGACGATTGATGCAGGTGGGCACGGCCAGACTAAATGAAATCATCGCAGCCTCTGTTTACTCTACTCTAGGGTCCCAAGCCAGAATCAGGACCACCATTGGCGGCGGGACAGGATGCGCAGAACAGATGCAACAAGAGCTGGGTGTTATCTTTGAAGATGAGATTGCTTACCTTGACAAAGTCACCAGCTATATCGAAGGTGAAGCTGGACATGACGGATTCCGAAACCCGTCTGCTGATGCCAAGCAAGATGCTGATAATCATTTGAAGCATCCAAGGGTACAACAACAACGAGCTGTAGTTTACCAACACCGAAAGCAATCTGGCTACAATGATGGTGTAAACACGGAAGTGAGGAAAAACGAGGGCCCCTGCCAAGACAGACAGGTTTACAGGTTAAAACTCCCTGCAGATGACGCCCCTCTCTCTGGCACCAGCCCAACTTTTGTCCTTAGAAGCCGGGTGCTGGGTAAATAATCCGTCTGTTTTGCCTTTTTACCCGGCTACTTTTAACGTAATTTTTATTTTTTATAATAGACCTATTAATTTCGGGATCGCGCTGCCAGCTGTTAGACGACACACTTAGGATTAGCAGTTTCACGACCCCTTTCCCCACTTGGAACTGCACAAACATTAAACAGTTTCTAAATATCCATTTGTGGCTTTTTTGAACCCGATCTTTTACTTGTTAAATAGTGTGATTGGTTGATGGACGCGCCTATGGTGTTGCCTTTGTTACGAGCAGCGTGATTGGTTAGATTAGTAGAAAGGTCATCTTTTAGGTCATGTTTAACGATGGCGTCAAAAAGAAATGTGGCGTCGGCCACTTTCACCTTGCAGATGGAATATTTTTCACGAAGAAAGTCCTTTCAAAAGGTATACGTGATTCCAACAATACATTCAGTTTATGTATGAAAACTTCATTTTCTCTGAATTTGTGAGAGAAAATCACCGAAAAGAAGAGATTTTGATCAACGATTCGAAGTTCACGAGACTGGCAAGCTAGTTTTCCGCCGCCGCACTGGCTGCCAACGTCACTACGAGTATGATAATAATCTTCTCAACAAATCAAGTTATTCTCAGAGCAGTACTGACACATTGTGTAGATTTAAAAGCTAGAACTGAAATTTGTTTAGAACGAACTGTTTATTTGAATGGGTATTTTATTTTTATTCCTTATTTTTAAGTACTAGAATCCACCGGTTGTTGTGTTTCCAACTTTTTTACGCTGTTCTCTCTGACAGCCTCGTCTCCCTACTGATATGCTATACGTGTCTGCGTGTATACGGACTGTTAAAATTTAGGGTGTGTGTAAGGAGATTTTATTTTATAAGGTGTTTTTTTAGACAATAAGGTTCATTGATAGCGTATGTTACAAAAGGACCAAAAGATCGATGTCAGATAAATGCTAAATTATTTAAAAGTTTATTTATCCGACAAAAACGATATTCTAGTTTGTTTTGGTTGAGAATTCTTTAAAAATGATGATGTCATAATCTATTTTTGCTCCCTTCATTGCCGTAAGTGCAACTGGAAAACGTGTTCTCTTAGTTGTCTGATGTAGACATTTTATATTGGTGCAGGTGTTTACATTACAGTGAATTATCTTAGCGTTAAGGTTTTTAATAAACGTAAATGTGTTTTTCATTGGAATAATAATTCAATGAATTAGTCAATGCAAGAGGGGGACACCCCCCTCTCACGCTCTTCCCCTCATTTGCTACACTCACTTGCCTCTCGGTCGCTTCGCTCCCTCGCAGTCCACCCGTCTACTTCCTTAAATTACTTGGCTACTTTTAAATATAAGGACAACACTTCACCCCCATCTCATGCTCCTAAACTTGCAGGCAAGGGGCCCCTGCCAAGACAGACAGGCTCACTGGTAACAAGCTCCCTGCAGGGACCAGCCCCTCTCTCACACCATTCAAACCTAATGCCCCTAAACTTGCAGGGGAGGGGGTGAAGCCACAACCCACAGCAGAACCCGACACAAAACATGAAGCAAAAGTAACAGGAGTGTTGTACGTCACAGTGGATCTTGGAGGGCTTTTTCATTATTTGCTCTAAGATGCCTGCATCATTATAGAGTGATGGACAAAAACAGGCTTGTTGCATCCTTGGAGGTCTTACTGGTAGTGTATGAGAAATCACACAAAAGGGTTGCATATACATGGGCCAGGATGAAGGAAGCAGGCTTCTGAGTGGCCTCCCTCTGTGAGGGAGGAAGAGGAGGTGGACCCATGGGTATGATGGTGGCCGACCACAGCCTTTTACCCTTAAGGCCGTTGACAAAAATGAAGCCCAAGCTCACCAGCAAACACAACATCATCTATGATAAAGCATTTAACTCCCCTCATGAGCGAGAACATCGTCAAGAACCTCGTTTTTTGGCTAGTAGGGGGCATAGGCGGCTTGCTGGTTGACAGCACGGAGAGGCTTTTGAAGGATCTGACCGCCAATTTCCTTGTTTGGAGTGAGAATAAGCTTGGGGGTCTTGGTTTACACACTGGGGCCCATTCTTGCTGTTATAAGTGCAGGGCTGATCAAGGCCAAACACTATGGCATAAAAACGGGAGGCCAAAACTATCCACCTACCTACACAGACAGAGGTGGCTTTGCCAAAGAGAAAGAATTCAATGGAGGCTGCCAATCCCCCTGCACTGCAGACCATAGAAGCACAGGCAGCGGAGCCTGCAGACATAGCAAAGATGAAGAAAATTACACTGCCAAAGAATGAGAAACCCTAGTCGAGTGGAAAAGGCGAAGAAGTTGGCTGAGATCAGCCAGCAGAAAAAGCAAGAGAAAGCAAAGAAAGCGATCCACAGGGACATCATGGCTCCTCTGGGGAGTAGTCCTGAAACACCAGAGGCCGCACACTCTCAGACTTGGTAAAATGATTGTTACCTTCTCCTAGGGGTGGCCGGAGTTGCTTTGACTGTCCTAGGTATGTACTACTCAAAAAATATACACAATTGTCCTCCAGCCCTCTCGCTGGCCATGGCACAGGCAGAGGGCCATTCAGGGCCATCCTCTTTCTCCTCCTGCTCACTGCATGCTCTTTACAAAATTGAATAAATTATGGATGCTGCCCTTCAACATATTTTATATTTACATATTTATGGCATAATGGACACCAATATCCTTGCTACCACTTAGTACGAATGGGGCTTTACTGGCAAGGCTGACCATTTTCTATTCTACCCGTCGAAAAAAAATACTGAAGACAGAGATCGGCGACCCTGGTAAATCCACCTTGAATACAGTTCTCAAACTTGGGGGAGCTATGGCAGCAGCTGTTGCAACGAAAGACATACTTGAGCAGAAATACATTTTTCTGACAGATCCCACTCTTTAAGTTCAAATCATGACAGCAGCAGTTGAAATGACATTTGTCAGGGCAATTCTCAACGTGACCATCTTCACCGGTGGCCACGTACGTGCCCAGAAACTGCCAGGCGAGAGGGGAGTCTTCGAATCAGAGAGATAAAGGCATGGCAGGGCATTGGAGAAATTCATTCGAGACAGAGAGGCATATATAGAGTAGACGCAGAGGATCCAAAACTGGAAGAGACAGACATATGGGCCAGGAACTTGAGACCAAAAAGGGTGCTGTCTTTGATGGATGAGGACGTGCAGCTCTCTTTGCAAGAGATGGGGGCGGCCACTTTTATGGCTGATGAATCCAAGTTTCAAGGGTACTACACACGAGCACTGAAAAGAAAAATGGCAATTAATCCATGTCGAAATAGGCCCTATTGGCAGCCTCGTGGTGTTTCTCCTTTGATTGGGGCAAGTCACTTGCTGCAGGACGTGCTGCTGACTTGCTGTTTGACTTGCCGTATCTCTCTCTGTCTCTGAACCGCGACTTGCTTGCGATCAGTTATGTGTGAGATAGCGGCTGGCTTAGATCCTGACCCTTGAGCACTTGGTTGGCCGTAGCTATATCTATGCGCCACCTCCTTAATATTATGCCAACACCATCAGCCTCTTAATGGGGATAAAATGTCCACCACGTGAGTAAATGTTGTTGATTTTATACCCTTCTCTCTGTTTTCTCGCAAAGTCCTTGATTCTGACCCTGAGAGTAAATGTTGTTTTTATACATTCTCGCTGTTTCCTTGCAAAGTCCCTTATCCTGACCCTGACCCTCACCACCTTCTTAACTTAACGCCTGCACCAGCCACCTCTTAATGGAGATAAAATGTGCACCATACAAGTGAAAATCGTTTTTACGCTGATCCAGCTGTTTCCTCGCAAGATCCTTCTGCTTTTTGTGCAGAAGCATCATAAACAAATTTTGTACCTACATCTCCCGCAAAGGGAAATCTAATTTGTAACCCCCTCCTGCAGACATAACATGGCTACATGCATGAACCCTCTTGACCTTAAAGTTTTAAATACAGCAGTACTCCTCCATGCACTTACAACCACAGAGCCCCATTTAACTCAGCTTAAGCCAATGATGTATAATAATCGCAATCATACTAATCCATAATCAGATAACACTCACTAGTACAGAAATTTGCAAGAAATGGACACTTTCTCTCATTATTGCGAGAAGTAAGCTAGAATAAATACTTTCTGGCAATCCAGCTGCGAGAACTTTGCTTTTTCGCACTGCATCTGCGTGAAATTGTGAAATTTTTGTGAAATGCTTACAAAGAAGATTCCATTTTCTTGCAGATTCAGAGTGAGAAAACAAATTTCTCGCTGAATGATCGCAAGAATTCAGTTTCTCGCAGATCAGAGCGAGAAAATACAGTTCTCGCCAGCTGATTGCGAGAAAATATGTATTCACGCTTACTTCTCGTAATGAAGCGAGAAAGTGTCCATTTCTCGCAAATTTCTCGCTAGTTTCTGTACTAGTGACTAGGTCAGAATTCGTAATACATTAATTGTAAACATAGACACAAAACAGCACAGAACAGACAGTAAAAAGACGGTAAAACAAACAAAGTCAAATTCATGAAAGAAAGATATATGGACCTTTTTCGCAGTCTTTGGAATGTTCATGCTTACTTTATATCCATTTACACATTATCACCTTTGTATAAAAGGATTTTCCATGTTGGGTCTCAACCGGCGGTTGGTGAGCTCTCCTGGTTGAAATAGTCTTATGGACCCCCAGTTTTTGCAAGTTGTGTGGTTGCGTGTTGTGAGCCTCCTGAATGAAATGGAGGTTAAGAGAGGGGTGTGTGCCAGAACCCGTACTTAGTATACTACTTATAGCAACCTTTGTTGTCGGCAAGTTTTAAATATTGAGGAAAAATTCCTAATAAGTAATTGATGAGGAAAGGTCGAAAAGAGAGCACTTCAGTAACATTTCATTTTCCTGTTTTCAGAATGTGAGCAAGGGATGTTTCGAGATTATTGCATGCATGAATGCCAGTGTGTTATGAATAATGTAGAGTCGTGTGCACTAGACAAAATGCTTAATATGCGCTTAGCATATGTACGTATATTGATGTATATGGAACAGAATACTAATTGCATATGCAGCGTATATCTTTGTATATGGAACATTCCAATACGTTGATGTGCGTAGCGTATTTCTCTGCAGATCATGAGTATACGTAATGCAGATCTTTGCACACTAAGTGTACACTGTAGTTTTGCATTTTATTAGCATACGCACTGTATACTGAACGTATTTGACACATGTACAGAATTAGTATATGTGTATAATTATATTGTTGTATATCAAGCAGTTTACCCAGTGGTGATCACCACGACGACACATGCAGGTTTAAGCCTGAATGGATTGGAACAATATGCGATCAAAGTGAGTTTTTTCATGGCAGATACTTTTTATAAATTATTCAGCAGCATGAGATTGAGTCGTTGTAATTGATGCGCTCACCAGGTACAATAATGCCAAAGTAAGATTTATGTTTGTGGTCCTAAATAATATACCACGAGTAGGACTCTTTTGGGATGACGTAGGTATATGTTAAATGAAATAAAAATGTATACTGTGGAAATTGAAAGATGAAATATTTTACCTGCTATCCTGTCACTGAAAGATGAAAACTGGAAAACAGCAAAACAAGTTAAACGATTCGATACAGCCTTTCAAGAGCGATATAAAGGAATGCTATAAACTAAAACAAAGAGCATAATGAGATGAAAATATAAATTAAAGTTTCGAAACGCTCGCCAAATGGATAAGACTCTTTTACATCACCTGTCTAAGGACGTCAGCCTTGCAATAGTATGTCCCATAATATTGCGAGACACACAATGATAAAAATTCAACACGAAATGAGTAATTCAGAAGAGATTTCCCACCTATACAAAAATGCTTTCGATATGCGGAGCTACCTCTGCTACATAAAGTATATCCCATAATATTGTCGAACGGACAAACACAAAATATGTTATACTACAATCACTACTAACAGAAACACAGTTTGCTGTATTGAGCTATCTCCCTCCAGCAAAAAATTAGTTTAGCTGCGGCAGTTATACTATTTGTTTTGATAAAATCTTAAAATTTAAGTGTACGCTGAGTATACAGAAAAGATACACAATTTTATGGTGACCACTACCAGGAAACACGTTGTTTAGAAACTTTAGTCAGGTGATAATTGCGACGTCACTGATACAAGTTGAAAATGACTTGAACGTGTGTACTGAACAAGGAACTGCGCTTGCTACACCAGGGTGACCTGAAACTTTGCAAAGACCTCACGCATTGCATTGCCTATTGTAATCTTTTTGTAGTTTGTCCTGAGGGATGGCACGGCAAAAAGTGTGAGGAGTGTTGCATGTGCGCTGAAAGCACAACGATGCACTGTGACAGGCAAAATGGAACATAGTCCTGTGTAGAAGGATGGACGGGCTAATACTGCAGTGAATGGATAGCAGGTAAAATATTTAATATGATCGTTTCATTAATTTGATGAAATTTCTTAAAATGCTCGCAAGTCATGAATATTGATAGAAAGTTAAAACTTACGCTTCTATTAGGTAAGATAATGTCACACATTTTCTATGTACATCTATCATTACCGGTACATAGTTGCTTTGTAGATCTATCATTCACATACAATTTTGTTTTACTGCAATAACTACTGATAAGAGGGGAATATATCTCAAACATTTGGATCATCCAATCGGTCGCTGACTTTACAAAATTATGAGAAGTGTATAATCTATAACGCTGTTCATTAAGTACGAAAGATCTGTACTGTTTTCATATATCTAACATTTCTCGGACTAGTAAGGTTTTCGTAGCTTAGTTGCACTGACTACCCATTCAGAATATTTATTACTACAAATGTTGTTTTGAATATTTTTATCTGATAAAGACCGCACTGCATTTCAAAACAAGACCAAGAGTAAAAACTCTGGAGTCGAGGCACGTGATGCAATATCGAATACGATTTTGACATATTGGCTTTCAAAATTGACTTTGGTCCTGGCAGTATTCAAATTGAAAAGGTAAGAAATAGTACTTATAAGGAAATTGGCCTCTGCCTAACAACTAGTGAGTCTAGAAAAACCTGATACACCACAAAAAGGTTTGGTTTTTCACATTTCCTGTTATATTGTGTTGTCAGAGATCAAAGTATGAATCCATATTAAGCTTCACCATGGATTAGATTTCAATGATAAATAATCAAAATTTAACTGGAAACCTGTCTGGCAAATAAAATATTGGCCGCCTTCTTTATGTAACGATCAAAATATTAGATGTAGTGTAAAATAGTGTTATAGTGCAGTTTCTGTTCTGTTGATGTCTCAGGCGTTTCTTGTGTGTAGCAAAAGAGAAAGGTCAGAACTGTCCCAAAATACTAAATACATTCTAAAAACAGACAGGATTAAGTAAAGCACTTTTACAGTCAAATAAATTTAAATTTCAAAGCAAGAAGCAGTGTCTAGAGAGTTGACACCATGAGTCGCCGTTATAATGACACATTATAGAAATGATAAACACGATTAGAACTCTAAATCCAGTTATTATTAGGTCATTATTAACCGGTGTTAGAAATATCAACAAGGATGTTTATGAACAATAGCATCAGCGATTCGCCAGCATAGAAAAAGACATCTTAGACGTCCAAAAGGATATTTCTTTGACAATCTTAAAATACAGTTGTCGTTTGTCATACCATCTATAGCAAGAAAATATTTGATAATTATATCACTTATTTCCAAGAAAATGCTGCTGTTGAACTTTCTTAAATTTATTATGGGTTTTATTTCTCTAATATTTTGATGTGGATGTGTTTTTATGCAGGAGGAAAGTATCTAGGTGATAAGGTCAGTAATAACAGAGATGGAGCACTCGGTAAGCATGCAACCATAATACTCGTAAAGATATTTACGAAATTTAAGAATTTAATAGAAAGTTTTCTTTCCCGTCAGTAATGTTTTACAGCTGGACTTCATGTTCATCTTAAGGTCGAGAGCACTCAACTAGAGAAGATGGATACGATGACATTGAGCTCCAACTCACCAATATCCATGGCAACCAAAACACTGACCAAGGAAGTGATGAAGAAGCGTCAGAACCTGAATACTATAACGTAGAAGAAAAATGCATATGGACTTTCAAAAGAACTACAGACACCAGAAGCGAATAACTATGAGAACTCTGAGATTGATATTCTGTACATACCCCTCGAAAAAACAAATGCAGCATTTTACATGGGCCTACGACAAGCCCCGTTAGGGAGAGAGAGTAACTCGAGTAGTGATTACAAAGAGATATTCTAATGAACATCGAAAATAATGGTCATATAAACACCTATAAAACTTTCGAAAAAAAATTATGTATGCGAAAAGAAAAACACATTCTTGAGTAGGAAAATGCTTTCGTATTGTTAATGATCAAAATTGTATGGTACTGCATGTAACGATCGCCATTAAGTCTAACATTGACCCAGCGTACATGACATCGAGGATAAGCGAGTTAGTATTTGTATTTTGAACAGTGCAGCAATTCCTAATGACAGAAAGGCGTCATCGACATATCAATCAAAATTAGAGAGAATTGTAAATTAGTAAGTTAAGTAAATTATCAGAATTAATATGAATAAGCACAGTCACCTGCATAGACAGGGCATGAAAGTATGAATTTTATGAATGTGGTAAACAATGGTACGTCGATTTTTGAAACGTTAAAAATAGTTTTCGAAATTCTGCCCATTGGGCGAGGAAATGTAATTTTGCATTTAAAGGAAATTGGAACCGTTTCAAGTAATGTTTCCACAAGTGTAGGTTAAATACGTTAAATAAATTATGTTAGTAATGGCACTATGGATAAATTGGAACACCACATTTTAAGCAATAGTCCATTTGATAAAAGAAATGGCTGTGAATCTTCTCTATGAAGCCAAAATACCGAATTAATTTATGAGTGTTGAATAAAACGTCTACTAGTTGTGCAAGTTACATCGTAACCGTTGTCACTGCATCATTCAAATATGCATTCGCTTCGGAACATAGTAGGTCAGTTGATGTATATTAAAGTAACGCCATTATACAAAAAAGAGCAAGAGAGCTACAAGACCAATTTCCGTATTGCCCTTCAAGTTCCATCAAAACGTTTAGAAAAACTTATTCAGGCCCTTTTAACAAGATACCAGGCTTCCGCTGATGTACGTCTTACCACATAGCAGTAAAAATATACAAACTTTTTAGTAGCAAGAATAAATAACGAAAATATGATAGGCGTCTTGTTGATTTCAGAAAGAGAGGCTTCCAATAAATCGATCAAAGTATTTTACAACAAACATATATGGCAGTCCCCCAAAACACATTGCAGTTCTTTACATATTTCTAGGGAATAAAACGTTTTTATTTTTCCCAAGGGACACTAAGCGATCCTTGTATTCATGTTTTTTCTTAAAACAATAACTGTAAGGTTTTTGCCAAATTACGAAGGTTTTCCTCGGTCATACACTGGAGTTATTGGCAATTGAAGCGTACTGGATCACCGTTCACCCGACTAATATTATGTGACAGTGGGCCAAAGTATATTTTTTCAATTTCGCAATCACCTCATCACCATCAATGCTACCTTCCGTTATATCTATATGCCCACAGACTTAGGGAGAGTCTTTGAATAAGATTGAATTTGTCACTTTAAAGGGGCAGTCCTCATCTCCTGTTCTCGCATTAGTGGTTATTGACAAAGACTGTTTATATATGTGATTTTAGTCCCTTGTTCTCCATTGAAAGTTGAACATTTAGTCAATTTTTTTAGTGAGAAAGCTGAAAAAGAACCTGCCACTTTAATAGGGCCATTCTTGGCAGTTGTGGATTGCTAGAAATGTACCCATTCCGGATTGGACAGCTATTAATATCATTAGACAGTGGTTTTAGAAAGTGGTATTGTTATTGTCATTATCTGTCTGTTTCTTTGTCCTATAAAATGTTTACATACCTTAAATAATACTGATTTTTCGATCTGTTTGAATTGCATATTAATCAATGAATG
Source organism: Ptychodera flava (assembly GCA_001465055.1). Classification (NCBI taxonomy): domain Eukaryota; kingdom Metazoa; phylum Hemichordata; class Enteropneusta; family Ptychoderidae; genus Ptychodera; species Ptychodera flava. The sequence goes on along the minus strand of LD349751.1, from coordinate 23,391 downwards.
TCTGTTATTGCATATTAATCAATGAATGTCTGTTATAATGGGTTTCACCATTGGGGTCTATTCGACCCTATTTATTCTTTTTTTTTCCTTTTTAATAAGTAATAATAAGCAATAATCTGTTATTAAGAAACCATTCAAAATTCCAGTATTTTCCTTGCAAACCTTAACACGTGACATAATGCTTGGTCATTATTGTTCATGCACTTTCAATTATTATTCATAAGACACCATATGTTTGTCTGCCCACAACCTGTACTACTTATTCTTCAGCTTTGTTCAGAATAAAGAGGCATCTCAGATCAATAACATTCGCTGATTTCAGTCTCCTTTCACGCCATCAGCATGGGAATATAAGCCTAGTCGATCTCTACACGCTACCCAGTGGTCATTAATACCTCCATAGCTCATGTTTCGTCACATTGGTGCTTGTTTGATGGAATTTTAACTCTTTTTCTCAGGACGGGCTTTGAGCAAAAAGGAAAGTAACGTAATGAGCAAACCAACTTCGAGTACTTATGTAACCGTATGACGGACTGGTGACACAAACCAAGAACGATGTGAATTCCTATGTGCCTGTGAAAATCTTACTGCTCACGGTGACCAACACTGGTAACTGTCCAACCTGACGAAGGACACTTTAAATGTTTTGAAGTTCATCTATTGAGGAAGAGCTTGTGTTAAATTTATTTTGTGTGGCGTACATACATACATATGATATGTACGATCTAAACCCTTCGAATCATTGGCCCACGGATAATTTTAGTCTGGGAATTCGTATGTAATGTAAATAGGCACTATTAGTTTTTAATGCCGCGCTCAACCATCTGAGTTTACACAGTCTTAGCTTGCAGCGTACCATCTTACATGAGTAACACCAGTTACGCGCGTTACATAGTCGGTTCCGAGAAAAAACGAAAATACAAAAAATGACAACAATTTCAAGCAAATGGATGAAGTATGATATACATGACAAGTGTTTTTGTGATTTCGTTTATATTAAAGTCCTAAATCCTTTCCGAAGCAAAATTGAGCACAAAAGAAACAACTTTGAAATAACCGAGAGAATTCACCGCCACGTAGTCAGTGCAAATATTTTGTCTTCACTTACAACTTGACGGGACACGGATGAAGTAGAGTCAAACTCTCTCGCTTATAAGAAAAAATATAACTATTGAAGTAAAGGTCTTACCTCAGATGGTGACCCTTAAAAGGGCAATGTATGCATGCAGCTAACTCAAAGACGGCCAGCCAAAAGTCGTTCTTGCTATCCTAAACTGTTGACGGCAACTATATAGGAACGGGTACTACGAAAAAAAGGCAAAATTTGTAAACGAGCCCAACTTTTAAATAGTCGATGTGAACATGTGCGCCTGTACACAGCTATTTAGCAGATATGCAAACACGAGACTTACAATTTCACGAAGACACACACTAACGTTCTCACTAGTCACTGTTGAGACTACAGGCGTTGTGTCACCGGGGAGAAGTCCAAGTCTCACTTGTAAACAGTGGGAATTTCCTGTCATCGCAGAGAATTAGGCTGCTAAATAGTTCCCGTCGTATGTCGGCCAGAACCATACTTTCTCATCTGGTAGCGGTAATAATGACAGCAGAGTCTCACCGTGGGTGAGAAAGTTACACTTTCAATATTATTTCAAGATCTTTTTTTCAATTAAAAATAAAGAGCGCACCGCATTTGAATTCAAAGCACAGAGTAGCTTGATATTTTGGATTCTCATCTTGTTTGTGTCAGATTCTACAATAACGAGGCATTATTGTTCAAGGCAATGAACTAAGGCCAGTTTGGACCAAAGTTGTAACCAACTTATTAAAGTTACTCTATCGAGTAAACTTAAAATTTTTCTTATTCTATTTGATTTCTTTTAGGACAAAACCCCATGGTAAGGCAGTGAAACGCGACGTACTCGGCGAATTTGCACTCGGTCTTTCGGTGTATTCTGCGGCAGCATCTGCTTACACTCTTTCTATGACATGAGGTTCTGCTATTATTACAGTGTTAAAATCAACACAAAGCAAAATGATACCAAATAAAACCTGAGTGTTTCAACGTCTGAAGTATTGAGGAATGATATGTACAAAGTACTTTGGTAATAAGTTTGACGTATGGTGATGACGTCATTGATTTCTGATTGGCTGCTTATGCCACAACCACATTCCTAGCACCACAGTATACTTGGAACGCGCTTACTATCAGTAATTACACTGCAGTGCAATACCAAAAGCATTATGCGATAACCTTATGATATTGAACACTCGTAACCTGGATTGCTTTTATTAGGTCAACAAGTACCAGTAGTAAGTCTACCCAAAATGGTCGTCTGCAACCTGTATTACTTCGTCATATAAGCATCCATTGGCAAGGACGATTTTAAAGACGATATCTACGACAAATATTCTGAACATTGTGCTGTGTAGTTTTTATTCTAAGTATCGGTATCATAAAAGATTGTTTTTTTACCCATTCCGGAAGGCATTGAGATTGCAGCCGATTTCTTGAGAAATGCCCTAAACAATTCTTAGTTGATCTGACAGATGACCTATTAAATGGCCTGAAACTGATGGTAATCGGCCTCCACATACTTGGGGTTATGAATACTATATTCTAACATGTAGGCCTATTTTACTTTCGGATTTTAGATGACTGTTCAAACCTAACATTAACGTTTTGATGTCTAAGATTTTGGCAACCCTAGCCCTTTTACTGTTGTTTTGAGAACTGTCAAAATTCCTAAACAAAGTTTTGAACGATATTACACTTCATGCATGGTAAAGGAATGATTGTCAATTATCAACAGACACAAACTCAGTGAAGTTGTCTTCATCCAGTGATCCACCTCCTGAACGCACCGCAGTACGATCACTGGAAATTTGATTTTTTTCTAAACGTGAACGATAATCAAACAAATTTCCGATCACATATGAAAATATGTGAATATATTTGAGAATTGTTATTTTTCTTCACAGTATTTTATGACTATTCTCTTTTACCGGATACTGTACGATTTCCAGTACATCAGAAGTATAAATATCAGACTTTAGCAAATATTATAGCATCTTGAAACTTTTGTATGACATTTTCATCTGCATTTCTTTTAAAAGCTCCTGATTCGCCAAAGAGGAAAAATTACCCGTAATGGACTGACTTGTTTTCCAGTGATAGGAAAACAGCTCTGTAAGACTTATGCCTAAAAACCTATTCTCACGGAAAGCCTTTTTTGACTTCAAAGAAGGCAAATAATATTAGATTTAAAAAAAAGCTCTCTTCTTAATACACATGGATATTTAACATTGAAATAAACGAACTTTCAAATTGTATGATCCTTCCTGTGTTTAGAGCTTTAAGTCAGTAAACCCATGACTCAAGGTCTGACCCCTGACACCACGCTCGCCAGTTTTGACCCCGTTAATATTGTTCTGTTTCATTTCGGTGCAAAAATGAAGCAAGGCATGTTACTAAACTTCTATGGTGACAAGCGGCAAATCAAAACTTCGCGTCTATTTTATGCGTCCAATAAAATCGTAATAGTAACAGTAAATGTCGGTCAACAAGAGCGAACAAGCTTCTCTTCATAGACTTTGCAAACCAGTACATTACAGAGGAAGTACATGCAGTCGTTCAATGCTTTCCATTGTATTGGTAGAAGTTCAACACCAAGGGGACAAACATTTTCAGTCTTCCCGGTCTTCAAAAATAGGAAGTTTTACATAGGCATGTGAAGTCTTTACAACCAAAATGGTGTCGTTAAAGAGCCGTCATTCTTTATGACTTTAAGGTCAGAGGAATTTGTGGTGTTATCAGGCACGCCCAATTGATAATGTATGGACTAGAAAAACTGCACCCATAGCTACTTCCTGTCTCCAATGGACTTGATATGCTTGTCCTTGTTGCTTCATACTGTTAAACGTAAGATACTGGCAGATTCTTACTTCAGGAAAAACATATTGCAGTAGGAGGTAATGTATTAATTTGCATATTTTGAAATGAAAGATTTCGGTTGTTGAAGGGCTTGTCATAATATTGTATCTGCCTTAATAACGTAATATAAAACACAGGTTATTTATTTTGGTCTGTATGATGAAGCTGTTATTCTTCTTATTTATAACTTGTTTCAGAAAGTTAGTTTCCTACATGAAGACAGAGCTATAATACCTTGCAATATCGATGTCAAACCTTATAAAAAAGCAAAACTTCTTTATTCACTCACATTTATAATTCTTCTAGTTTTCATTTATTTTAATTATAATATAAATGGAGGAATGCAACAGAACATGCCGACATAAATGACTGCGTGTTCATTTCACCTGTAGAGGCATTTGATAAGATACACTTTGTTACTGTCAGGAAGGCCTCTAGGCAGTTTTTTTGGAAGTCTTTTCCATCAACAATCATTACAATACAGGAAATCTACCAAGAAGACATATGTTTATAGTCTATACTGTCGATATACACATTAATGCAAAGTTTTTGTCCTCGCAGGGCAGATTGATGAATTTCGGAAACAAAAGCGATACAAACACTGCGGTTTAGCGATTGAACATCAACAAATTCAACATTGGCTGTGATAAAATGACACTTAAATGAGAAAAAATGTGAACTCTTTCATGTTGGTATCTTATTTAAGTGCACCAGCACACATTTTTAAACATTGAAAACAACGAGATTGACTATAATAAGCATATCTTTAACGTTGTAAATCGACCTTTAAATATATTAGAATGGTTACTTTGAAACCGTTGATGTAGCAATGAGCCAAGCGTCTGTGTGCGACAGGCAAGAGTAATGCTCGCTACTTGTCACTTGTATCAATCACTCTAAAATACACCCGAATGGCAAGTTAGAAATCAGTTGTCCATTTCTGAAAAATACAGAGCAAACGTTGAAATTATGAATTTCAATCACAGACGACCATCTTTTTTTATTAATGGTGTACTTTTTCGATTGATTAGTCCTGGTGCTAAACTGTTGCGATCGATGTGTATTATTAGCAGTATGGCTATATAAATATTTAGACTGAGCTACTATTTAATGGGATACGCGAACTCATTTATGTGAAAAGCAGGGGTTGACTCGTGCCTCTTAGAGCATTATATCTTTGAAAACGATTTTATTGTTTGTAGAAATGTTCGATCAACATTTATCACTTCCATCTTCAATATACGCTCTTTTTCCAATTATTGGTCTCAGCTCTCAACAGCTGAATTAACAAAATACGTGTCAGTCTATAGCATTAAACACCAACGAGTAAATTTACAAGTGTACGTTAATATGGACAAACCACAGTACGTAGCCAGCACATTTTCAACAGGCGATGGAAGATTTGTGTTATACACTTCGAGTGGGTGAAAGGTATTTTCAAACCTGGTTAGCGAGAGGTAGAGCTACAAAGGGATTCTGGTGAAGTAGTATGTCAAAAGTAGTGTGTGAAGTAATGTGTTAAAATCTCACATGCAAGAGATGTGAAGGTCTTCTTTAACTTTGATAGACCATAGACTTCTAAGCTCAAGACTCAATAATTACAATCTAAGCAGTTGGGACGCTTATAATTATATCGTCGGTGTAAAATATGTTAGAGGGCGCTTTGGCGTCTATGTACGTCAATGCCTTAACGCTCATTTGTATGCCACCATTATCAGTTAAAATGGTGTATAAGGAGTGCAACTTGGACTCGTTTGTTGAGGATCAGACATTTTAAAAACCCGAGCATGCGCAGAATCTCTGACAATTAAACCTTCAAAAGCATAGTAGTAAAACCTCTTAACTTGCAAACACGATAACATACAGATCTTTCACCAACTTCGCCTGAAAATGCAAACGCTTTAATTTCATTCACTTTTCAGGTTCAGAAGATGATGCTGAGAAGCTCCATTTTAAATTTCTTCCTTCTTTATATTTTAATCAGCTGTACGCCGAGTAAGACTGAGAGATGTAGCCGGAGTGTCAGGTAAGATTCTATTGCTTCGAGATCTGCTAAATTATTTTAATGAATATTTTGTTTGGTCAAGGAATGTGATTACAAAAGACTTAGACATCCAGGGCGGTTTATTGGGAAGGGTTACGTTTGAGCTTTTATGAGATGATGACAGAAGCAGGATAGAAATAGGTTTGGGAGTGGAAACCATTCCGTAGACAATGAAAACCCTGCGATGGACCGGAAGAATCCCACTATTGACAATTTGTTCCCACCTCGGACCAATAGAAACCCCTTACTTGACCAACAGCATTCTTTCAAAAGGCCTTGCCGAATCGTTTTTTTTTAATATGGCGACGCTTGCTTTCCACTCAATTTCACGATCGGTAAATGTTTATCACCGAAAGTACTTTTCATTGATATTCTATGCCTCAAATATGCCCCATTCATTGAGGAAATGTTTGGAGAATATCCTTGTCAAGTTGTTTTAAATAACAATTCTGCTTTGACGAGAGGAAAATCATTTTCTTATGTACCGGAAGGCCAACACCTTGATTCCAGGGGCCATATTTTAGTCGTGTCGAAAGTTCGGAAAAGTCGAAGCTCAAGCGGAATACTGAGATCTTGACGCAATTTGCACGTAGTCGTAGAACGATGCATAAAAGCTATATATTTTAGAAACTTCCGTTTACAATATTTTACTTTGATTCCGTTACTAACAGAAAAATGTACTTTGTATCAGAAACTTGACGTGGGTATTCTCAAATCACGTTCTCAAGAATTTATCATATTCGAGGCATAAAATTTAAATTTATAATTAGTATTTAGCTGATAAAGCACTAACAGAGTGTGGAAGTTCTGTCGACAGCAGACGTCGCCATCTTGAGAAAAATGACCCAGAGTGACCCCTTGATGACTTTTAATGGTCAATTATGGGGTTTCCCAGGGTAAGCATTCGAGTCCAGTTGTCAACAGCGAGATTTTTTCTGTACAAACCAGTTTTTAGTGGTCCATGGGTGGTTTTCATTTCTCGTTCATACTTCTATCCTACTTCTTTATTGGTGATTAATTGGAATAGAAATGTCATACTTGGAGATACTGAGAGGGTCGTATCGCGCTTTATTAAAATTCCGATAAGACTTCCGATACTTGTAGGAACAATTTTACGTCTAAATAAACAACATAAATGCCAGCTTATTTCCCAAGTCCTAAATACCACTTGCTATGTTACACATTGTATTGATTCCCCGGAGCAAAATAACGACCTTACACAACAATCAAAACCGTGAAACAATGCCAAATCGATGACGATATTTCAAGATGATTTTGCAACCTTTTGGAACGAGAGTTTCTTTCATCACATCACCCTGATCGGTGTGTTTCAACATGGTCGATGTTTAGTTGATCGCGAATAATATTATTCTTATTTGTTTACAGAGGCAACGTTTCAATTTCAGCACAATATATTGGATTCGTGTACTATGAAAGGTCATATGTACTTAATCAATATGTCTGATTTCTTAGTTTCAGGAAAATATTCGTCGTTTACTGGAACATGAAGAGAAAACTATTTTAAACTTAAATATGAGTAAACAAGATTTCCTATATTATAGGGAAGTGAAACAAATGAAAAACTTAAACCGATTAATTAGTGTTTACGACATTTTTCCATCAATAACAATAACATATCAATGTAGACTTTCAACGCCTTGAGTGTAAAGGTAAAGGTCGCTATTAGTGTACTTCGTAACATCGTCAATTATCGGAGTTAGTTGTTATAAAACAGAAGCACAGAGCTTGAACTTTTGACATCATGCTTAAATGTGACTAAAGAACTATTTGCGTTGATTTTAGACGGTAAGCAATATTTGATTAGCGTAGGTTAGTTTTTCCACAGTTAGCCCGAGTAGGGCAAAACATTTGCGAAGACATTAGCGGATTTATATTGTTCTATCTTCTGCTTTGGAAGCTATCGCTTACATAAGGGCTTTGTTCTGTATCGTATTTAATGTTGGTCAGCCAGGCCTATACAAATCGTTCGCGATTTTTAATTTATCCCTTTTCAATTTAAAAACGACCAGTCCCAAACTGTGTCGGAACTCGACAGTACTGGCTGATCAGCATATATTGAAAGATAAATTTGAATTCAGGCACTTCTAATGTATAGCGAGGGGCACTGAAATACTTAAATGCTTATCATGGCTATAATAAATAATGTGTCTACCCTGTGAATGTTGATAAGACCTAAAAACGAAACATTTAGAAAGACATTAGCGGAATTATAACTGTCTGTCTTCTGCTTTGGAAACTACTGTTCACATAAGGGCTTTGTAGTGCATCGTGTTAAACGTTGAACAGCTAGGATTATATCAAATCTTTCGCGATTTTGAACTTATACCCTTGCGATTTAAACACGATCAATTCCAAACTTGAAATAGGAACTCGGCAGGATTGGCTGATCAGCTTATGTTGCAAAGTAAATTCGAATTCAGGCCCTTCCACTCTATGATGAGGGGTACCGAAATACTAATCAGGACGGTTATAAATAATTTAAATCTACCCTTGCAGTGTTGATAAAATAATCCAAAGTGCTTCAACCGAACTCAAAACGAAACGACGTAAAGTTTCTACGGCTATATTTATTGACTGTAAGAACTTGCTTCTAACATAGAAATTTGCCGATCTTTATTTCAGAATACTTTAATTCATAGGTGTCTAACCTGACATAGAGTGAAAATTCCAGGACAAACAAAAGCGAAACGCTTTTTGTCATCAGTAAATATTAGCATGGAACTAGGGGCACGTTTTAGTTCAGATACCTCACTCTAATTCTGATAGCCACCCTCTTTATTTTGCTTTTGTTCTCATCGATGAGACAAACATGTGAATCAGTGCTGTTCATTTTGTAGCAAGAAAATCGCCCTAAGAGAAACAGTCGAACAACTCACCTACCAACTGTATTATACAACGTGTGGATTCTTATATTTGGATCACTGCACAGCTACACGGTAAGGTCTTTATTCATGGTTTAATTCGTCGAATCTTCTGGCATCATAATAATCAATTGCACGGCACTTCTTAATATCAATTTAAAGACTTGTTACTTCGACATTCAAATGACAACTGGTAAATATATTTTGTTATCGGTATACATTGAACATAATATGAACATGAACTCAAGTATACATCAAGTGGGATGTCACTTTTCATCCTTTATGACATGGTATTCATTCTTTGAAGTTTTACATTGTTTATCTATGATGTCTAGGGCTTCTTACAAAACTGCGTTTCACATCAGATACCGACAAAGCTATGAAATACAATACATCTACTGTCAGGGTAAGTTTTTGAATATATCTGACGTTATCACATAACTTATTGTAATGGCGTTTCACTGTATATTGAAGCCAAACAAGTATTTTATTCTAGGAAGATTATCGACGAAAACACAAAGAGCTTTCACAGAATTTCTATCTTTGGCGATATTCTGTCGCTAAACCGAAATGTGACTGTAAAAGTGTTGACTCACGTAGTGACGTACAACATTATTGTCCACTGTCATTTTGCACAGGAATATGTATGTATGAGAGTGGGGATTTAGCCGAGCAGTTCTATCTGTTGCCTCTCCGCGAGCTGACTAATGCCGTATGTTGTGATTTCGAACCCGATAGAAAACTAGCCGTGTTTCATGAGAAAAGTACAACGCCTATGTGTATTATATGTGTTACTTTGTTAAATGCTGAACCGGCTTTGTATGGGCATTTAGACTGGATGCAAAAAATAATATACTTGCTTTGGCCTAAATATTGTTATCAGTAAAAGCGGAGTCCAATAACGTTTAATGGCGTTTGGCCCGTTGATCTTTGATCTCAAGATATTTTATGTGTGGGGACTGGGAATTCTGAAACGATCTCATTATTTTTATTCAGTTTATTCAACAAAACAGACATCTCACAATCAACATGCTTGTGCTTGAAGACGGTTTAAATCTACAAATTCTACGTGAAATAACCCTGTCAAACTGTATTGTCTTCACTGCGAGGTTTGCATTTACGTCAATTTTTGAGCTCGCTTGACACGCTTGCAGGAGAGCATACACACACTGGCAGGCACATGATCGCGCTATCGACAGTACGTTACGGGTTTTCTGAGACTCTGTTTTCATCGTCGCATTCGACATTGAGAGATGCATTTGAAAGATGCATTTTATATGAGATGATTACGAACAATATACCCAGATTTATGTTCAAGATCATACATTTGACCGTTCTGTATTGTACTTAACGCTAGGTTTCAGAAAACACCTGTGCTGTACGATGTACGACCAAATGGATAAGTTTGATTCTTTTCTCGTAACGCACGGATGCCGCGAAGCTAAATTTAGTCGTATTTTAAAACGTATACCGCATGTACAACATATGTTATTGGAGTTCACCGTTTAGACGGTTGGACGTGTTGAAATTTATCCTTATCTGTTTATGATTTTTTCAGTGTTGTTTTTTGTAAGTTCTTATTCTACTCTTCAAAACACTGCAAATGCCCTTTTATTGTTCATATTTGCAATGTAGTCTGGACAAGATTTACCTGCCAACAATAAATTTAAAGTAAACAAGTACAAGCAGAGCTTGGGCCGATGTGCTGAATACTGGTGTACTTTAATATGCTTAGATTAGATTATAAAAATGCCCGAGGTTAAAAATTAAATTATTTAAATAGTGAAAAAATTGCCAATATTACAGCTTCTTGCCCTTTCAAGTTGCAATGATTATCAGTAAATTCAAGCTTTTCCGGGACCGACCCTTCTCATGAAAACTACTTCAAATTGTCCACACCTAAGTCACAGTAAAGATATCTGATCAAGCTCACAGTCAAAGGGTACCGTAACACACTAAACCAAACATGTGTACGAATGATGCGATGAATGTTTGTCAATGCAACAGGTTGTAGTCGCCCATAGTATTTAATAGTTTTTAATTTTTTGGTACACGTTCAGCAAGACCAAGGGAGCATTATAATGTTTAACGTCGACCTTCTCAAATCTTAGTTGTAATAACCCTTTGCCCCACTCAAGTTGTAGGCGAAGCATATACACTATGTGCCTATCAGCACTCTATTGTGCACACTCATACGGACACAAAGTCAGCGAACTTATATTTTGAACAAAGTGACACTGAAACATTCCTTTTATTGCCTGTAGAATGCCCGAAATGGGAATTTGCCGAAAATCTTTGTGAACGGTGTAGGAATTGTCAACCTTGTCGATGTAACAGATTCAACTCCTTATCATGCAACAAAAGAAATGGCCGCTGCACGTGCAAAGACGGGTGGCAAGGTGAAAAATGTGACATAAGTGAGTATGAAAACTACAATAAGAAAATGTTTCTTACAGCAAATTCAAGACTTACGCATAAACTTTATCATTTTCTTTTCGACAATCTGAGAAATCAAGCAAAATATACCGCTCAGCTTACCTACCTCATGATTCTCGTTTTTTGAAACATCTTCGCAAACATTAGTTTCTTACATTAACTCATTCATATGTGTAAATGTGATTTCATTTTAGCGCTACCCCTTGGCATTTCTTTAGGAAGTTTGTCTATCATTTTGTATTTTTTTATTTTCGGGGAATAGTTTGTAATCGAATGCAATTTATGGAAATTGTCTACCGAAGTATGACGCTTAGCTAAATTTAACGTACTAAATTTGCAACTCAAATATTGCCGACGCAAATATGCGCGTATTAAGTGTACGAATTTAATCGACAAGAACATCACTAAGGATCGAAATAATGACATTTAGAAAATATGGCTATATGTTGGGAATCAAAAATATCTGTCCGAAGACTTGATGGTAGTACCAATATTTCGATATATCAATGCAAAAGACACAGCTGACTGTGCTTTTGAATAAACTAATGATCTGTTAGCTACCAAACAGAACTCTGAAAAAAATGGGTGACGAGCGTACCGTAATAGTGAATGATTTGTTTGTTTTATTGAAGTCGTAATGACACATTATTCCGAAACAAATGTTCGTTTCGTTTATACTCTTGCGGCAAAACTCATTACCGGTATCACCATAACTACTTTCAGAGTGTGAACAAGGGACTTATGGAGAACTGTGCGTCCATGAATGCCAGTGTAATATGACTAATACAGTGTCATGTGATCACGTTGACGGCACGTGCAGATGTAAACAGGGACGATTTGGAACAAAGTGCAATAAAAGTGAGTTATCACATGATTTATCACGTGAAAAAGTATAGTGGAAATGAACTAACGCTAATTCATTATTGAAGCCGACGCTGTTGTAAGCTTAGAAAATAATTGAAACCGTGTCATGATTACAGGCAATATCGCAGCAGCTTCAAAGATGATGCGAAAGAGAACGTGGTAAAAATTCACGAATGTTCAAGATTGAAGTTGGCCTTTGTGTAGTAATCGGTTATTTTCATAATCAATCAAGTGCAAAACCTATTCGAAATGTGCAATCAGTTCACTCTAAAATTCAAATATAAATTTAATACATATGTAATATTTATCAAGTAACTTCTCAGATATTGAAATACGGTACAGTTTAAAGGTGAAATATTAAAATCCCCAGACTGCCTGTTATGTTAAGGCAACATGAGACAAAAAAGTATAAACCAAACCATTTTCTCGTTGCTTCAGATATTATTTCTTAGTAAGTGTTGTTGGACTTTCATACGCCGATCCATACGTATATATGAGTTACATTTTAAATGTTGTTAAACAGTTTTTATGCTTACAAATATCTGATAAGTTACTCTTATGACGATTAATGATGACGACTTATGTTTGCTTAGTGTTATAGAGATCAAGTAATGAGAGAGTTGACACTAGAAATGATAGTCCATGTCGTTTACACACTGAATGATGAATAGAGAAGCTACTGATTAACATTTTCCTTATTATCTATCTTAGATCGTGACCAAATTATGGAAGGAGGTGCCTGCAGTAAAGAATGCGCGTGCTATATAGATAATACCCTATCATTTGATTACCATGAAGGTATATGCGTATGTAAACCTGGGTGGATTGGAACAACGTGCAATCAAAGTGAGTTGCACTTGACAAAAAGCAATTTTGAAATGCATGATTGTATTAACTTGTTCAGCGTATGCCCTTTTGTATACTTTTAATTCGAGTGTAGGAAAAAAAAATTGCAGGAGAACAAATAGAGTTAACAGCATGGGTCCCTGACAAAAAGCGTAGGGCCACGAAAGCATGAGTGTTTTTCGAGACTTTGAAAAGTCAAGAGAACAACTAGAGACTGCCTGTTTCTATTCCAAGCAAACAACACGAAGTTATGACTTTAAACGAGAAAGGAAACACTATTTTGACAAATATATTTTCTCAGCTTGTAAAGTAAAATCTCTGTATATCAGTGGCAGACTGTCATGGATCATTATCCACAATGATGCGAAAAGCGAGATAGCCAATAATTACAGCCCTTCAAGCTTCAAATTTAGTTTTTGTAATATTCACTAAATGGGATAACCGATCTCGAGTGGTAACATCAATCTAAACAATGTGCCTCACCAAAGTATCACCCTTGTGTCCCAATTTTACATTGAAAGACAGAGTTGAAGGATTTTGCAGTATTTTTGTATTGTAAAACTTAACCCACTGTCATATATTACTTCCACTGATATTGAAATATGGTACTGAGAGTCACAACTTTTTGTGGTTGAATATCATTTACTCACAACATTAGATTAGCCATTGTACACCTAAAAAATTTCTTGTCACTGCAATTATCATTGTTAGTCACTGTTTTAAAAGCTCCGCATATTTGTCAGGCGACAGTCACAAGGGTTGCCATGATTGCCTGTAACTTTCTTGCATCAGTTGTCAAGACTGTAACTCTGTTTAACTTTCTTTCATAAGTTCGTTTATACTGGTTCACTCTTTAAAATAAACTAGTATGCATTTATATTTGAGCTCATTAATATCTAAGTGCTTACTCTGGTGATGAGTGCTCATTTAGACTTACACAGTTTAGTTCAGTGTGATAAAGTCACAGCGGAATGGATTTCAGAAACAATGGCTGGTATTGGTTATTCAAACAAATAAACAGACTTAAAAGTCGTCTATTGGTATTTTCATTTTAATCACTTTCAGAGTGTGAGCAATGGAACTATGGGGAAAACTGTGTCCGAAAATGCCAATGTAATATGAATAATACAGTGTCATGTGATCATCATTTCGGCACCTGCAGATGTAAATCTGGATGGATTGGAACAATGTGTGATCAATGTAAGTTATCACGTGACAAGAACCTTTATTTTTCATTAGGAAATTGTATTGGCTGGGGTTCACTGAATCTTTGCTTTCGTTTATATTTTAATGCTCGGGAGCTAAAACATTATTTTTTTGGTAAAATGTTCATGTGATCACTACTTTCAGCTTGTGAAAGTTGGTATTTCGGCGACGATTGCTCGAAAAGCTGCTTCTGTGATAAAGAAAACACTTTGTTCTGTTCTCATGACGATGGAATTTGTCACTGTAAGCCTGGCTGGAAGGGCATGGCATGCAAAGAACGTAAGTCAATTAGTCATTGTAATAACTTCAATTTCTAGTTTCTGAATGAGTCAATGAAATATTGTCGTCAATAATCTTGTAGTTCGAACAAAATATGACACGATTATAAGCGATTAGATAAACTGCAAATGCTTGTGCTGAGAACTATTACCTTGTTTTGAAAGCATAATTCTAATTGTACCTCTGTGTCCTTGTAACTCAAAGACAGTCTTTGTGACCTGTTCAATATTATTGTGGAAATCGTTATGACGTCATAGACACAACTAGGAAAGTACCAGGAATCCCATTATTGAAAACTGAAATGTTCCAATCTTTACCAAAGGTGTCTGAATATTGTAAAGTTCTCACACGGCTACTTAATATTAAATTCTTTGTATAGCTTGTTCCGAGGGATGGTACGGTGACTATTGTGAGGAACGCTGTATTTGCGTAGGAACCACAACAATTCATTGTGATCGACGGAGTGGAAAATGTTACTGTGTCAAAGGATGGGAGGGATCAGACTGCAGTGAATGGGTGCAAGGTATTACATAACCACTTCTTTTATTAGTAAACATTCAGAAAAAATTGTTTTTAAGTGAATTACGGTGGTTAGACGATCAGTAAACTATGCCTCAATAGGGTAAAGAAGCCTTGCAGAAATATTTAAATCCAATGTTCGCACACGTGCTAAAATACTTATGGTTTGAGGTTAGAAGTGAATATTTCTAAAATCTAGGAATCGTTAAATTAGTCGTTAACTTAACGCAACGAAACTAACTTTTTGTATTTTTCTCTTCCGCTTAATATGATTGAGCTTCAATGGATTCTGTAATAAGTGAAACTCTAATATTATTTTTATAAGTAGGATGTTCATGAATTACTGTTATTCACTCGCAACTCAGTTCACACATTTTGAACCGTCATGAAGTAAATCGCTTCTATGTATGATATAACAAAACTGCAAATATGCACTGATGGTGGACAAATGTTTCTCAATGAGTTACTAAAATATTGAGTCATTTCGGAGATATTTTTTCATTTTTTTCAAATAAAGATCGTGAAGGATTTCCAAACGCGACTGAGGGTAAAGCTACTGAAGGCGAGGAAGATGACTCAATATTGAACAGGATTTTGATAACTGGGATTTCCCTCTTGACGTTGTTCTTATCAGTTGCAATCATATCAGTAGTAATAGCAGTTTTTGTTTTTAAGAGATATTGTAAAAGGTACGTATGAATAACAAATTGGCTTTGTCTGATATCCTGTCAACACAGGACAACATGGCCTCACGTGGTCTAAAACCTGACACACTAACATTACATAATGTCTGTCTTTCACAGTTTTAGTTTTTCTTAATATCGTCTGAATAATTTTGTTGTTATTGCTTGCTACCATTCCTTATCGCTTCCATACTGATGTAAAACATTCAGAGAATTAATTATTTTCTTACGCTAAATCCGAACAGCTTTGCGTTGTTATCAGTAAAAACCTGATTCAGTCCTAGAATGCGTCACTTGAATAACTCGATATCAATCAAGCAGACTATCAACTTGAAGGATAATGGAAAAGTCTTGAACAGAATCTAAATTGCGTTTACGGAAGATTTCTTGAAAATGGAGGAGGTGAGAAAAGGCTGTACATTCGCTAAATTATCGATAGAATTTGAACTCACAAGGTACGGTACCTAGTCACCAGGCGAAAACATCACAGGTGACATCAAAATGGATCGGGATAACTCTGAGGCCACTAAAAAGAGATTCGAAAAATACAGAAATACTGAGCAACAAATCAAGGCGGAGATCGGACACTTTTGGAATGCAAACAAAATATAGCATTGAAAACGTGAAAGGAAATGAAAGGATAGGGTCAAAATACGATATAGCCTCCTCGTAAAATAGAGCAAAGCACTGCACTCATGCAGATCCCTGATAAAGAACAAACCGGATATTCAACAAGATGAAAGTAGAAGCAGAGCTGAAAACAGGCATTCTAGATCAAACCTTCTTCACTGTGTGAGGAACGGGTGAAGAGGCACTCAATACATTAATTAAAGAAAACCGAACGCGACCAATTAAATTAAATATCCGTCTTCTGATTTGTTGTTTGCATCTAATGTCTTTGACACACTCACTGTTCTCTCTTTAATTTCATGTTTTATCGATTCAGTCCCTCCCTTCTTACCCATAAAATGACGAAGGGATGCATCCGAAAGCATTCTATGGATACTCACTTTCTCGTACTGATAATCAGGTGTTCGTTAAATAATGGTATTCCTTTATCCACACCGATGCACTGTTGTAAATGCCGCGTATATTATTATATTCGTTACTCTGCTCAGGGACGTTTTGATCTGCTATTTTATTTTGCAAAAATGATATTATTACATTTAGATGTGCAGGCTGTTTTCCTTTTTGTCAACTGATTTGTGTGCAAGGAAAAACTAATTTATGTACAACGAAACACTGTTGACTTCACAAGAAGGGCTTTATTGGACGACAGATTCACTTTATTGGTATAGCAGTGTATTTCAGCATTCCACATACCAGCTACATAACTTTGTCCTTTTGTCCTCGCCGATGTGAGTCTCGTTCTTTACTGTGTTGTGTTTTGTTTATGTGTATAGTTATTTGTTCAGCAAACTTGTCTCTTAATTTTGTGTGTTATCTAGTTTATTTACAAATAAACTTGTCTGTAGATGGCAACGTTTATTTAATCTCTGTCAAATTTATGAAATAAAATGAAATAAGATAATTAGAAAATTATTCACCAAACTACCGAATAAACAACAGCATTTTATCAGTCTATCAAATCACCATGCTTAAACCAAGAAGCACTCTTAATATTGGACTCTTCTGACCGATCATGCTTTAGCAACTTTGACTTATAACATCGATATCTAACATAGTAACTTGTATGCTTATACCACAAGACCAAATGAAAGTCACATTCTTTTAATTTTGGATTCTTGTCATCTCGGTCATTCATATATATACAATTTTTGGAAATTTCATCTCATAGCATGTCTATTAATGATAGGGTCAAAGTTGCAGATTCTTGCTAAAGAAAAACGCCATACTTCCACCACTAAGACGTCGAGAAAAATACAGTGTTGAACAAAATCAGCGATAAAACTACATTTTCGTCTGCCATACAATGTGGAGAAAGCAAAACAACAAATATGACACTATTTGTTCCTTTAAAAGGTCACGTCGAAGTATTTTTTCAACTTTGGTTACACGTTTATTTCCTGCAACGTTAATACGTTTGTTTTAATATAGGGGAATGATGGCAAGAGAACCTATTGTCAGCTATGAACTACCAAGCAGGCAAGAAGCGCAAGGTAGGTATGTAACCATAATCAACATGGTATCGGAAAGGGGGGGGGGGCGTCCTGACCGTTATTTTACTTGCAGTACAAATTCACCATTTGCAGTCTCATAGCTTGATTTCTATCTAACTTTAAGGTCAAATGCATTCCAGTGAAGAAATTGAGACAGCTGACCGACGAAGCGATGAAGTGGAAAGAAATCGACCAAGCGACATACCAGATACCACTGATGGACATTATACAAGTCTCATAAGACTACATGAAGTTAATCATTCTGATTCAGAAGAGGAAGGTTCCTACTCATTTATGCAATAAACAAAACGAAGAACTTTACATCAGCCTCAGTGTAGAATAAAAATCAGATATGATTGCATAAAAACGGGCAACACAGTTATCTACCTTGGGAACTAACCTTTGATTATGAACAGATAGTGCCATCGTTGAAGGAAAGGTAATTTGGCGATGAATGCTTCAGTAAAATATGTGACAGCTTGTATTAGTATTCCCATTTCAGATATGGACAGCGATACTCCATCAGGCAAAGTTTGTTGCATAAATTGACACATTCAATTTTAGTTTACAAATAACAGCGCTTACACCAATCGGGTTTTTTGTTTATTAAATATGAATTCAGTCTATTATTATCAAGATTGGTGATGATAACAACTCATCAAGCATTCGTACGAGACTCTCAATTCTAGAATTGCGTAGTGTAACGTGAATATGAACCGCTGATGTAGGAGGTCGGTTGATGTTACACCTTGACACTCTCGACACACTCTTGACATTGAGATTGGTCGCCGGAGAAAATGACATCGATGAGGAGTATTACAAAGGTAAAACTGAAATCTTCCTAAGTATGCCATTGCTTTAAAATTTGTTTTAAACATCTGAAAAAAATTATTGTCGCTATGCCTATCCGCACTGATTAACCTGGGGAATTAGACGGAATGATCCGTAGCGGAAACAGGTATAAAATCCGCCGCACTTATTGTAACAATTTTATCGCCATATTAAGCAGTGATACAATTTATTCTCACAATTTCTCTCCTTTGAACTTTCCTTGAGAATAAGGAGGAGAAATTCACGTTTTTACATTTGTGTGACATTAACATCTTCCTCAAAGAGAAAAGAAATGGGATAACGCAGATGATGATGATATGAGACAATAAAGCCTCTTTGTATACATGTACAACATGATGATGTTTGTAACATGTCAATAATATTACACGTACGTCCTGTCTACATCTGTACATGGGCTTTGGGATGATATTGCCGAATTCTCATAAAAGACTCAGTCGTCACAATCAAGTTATGCAAAATCATCGTCCACACTCAGGAAGATTTTTTCCTATGTCGAGCAAGTAGAATTCGGAGACGAATTCCTCCAATTCCGAAGAAGTTTAAATACAGTAGCTAAAACAGTGAAGTATATACTTCTGTGAGATACAGTACATTATCACAGTGAATTCCCGTCGAGGTTTGTTACGGAATGGTACTTTTCTACTCCGGAGAATATTCTTAATGATCTGTTACAGAAATCATCGATGTGAGTGTTTATATCGACTATAGTGTTTCTATATTCAATTTGTATTCGTTAAAGAAGAGCAACCGAGCAATGCTTTTTGAACTTGACTGAAAGGAAGGAAAAGGGTTTGTTTTTTCACTGAAAGCAATCACTGGAGAGTCATTATTTTTCATGTGACCAGATTTTAAAGAGCACCAACAACCTTCTTTGTTGTTAATTTTGTGAAGGCCTTTTCAAAATTGTGTTGTTGTGTTCATTTAACTCTTCATAAAAAGTCCGGCGAAACAAAATGACTTACATTACGTTAGTTCTTCACGGACGGATTTTTACAACCAGGTACTCACTTATAACTGTTGTTTTTAGCTGCCCTCTTATGAAAGGAGGAGACATAAAAACAAGGGTCAGAACTTCTCACGTAGGCTGCAATCTTTGTAGCTAATAAACTAAATAACCTTACTATTGTGGTCAGAAGGGCTAAAGCACCAGCACGGCAAGGGCCACGCTGGCTGTAACAAAATTATCATGAGGGCGCACGCGGAGCAAAATTATTTTACTACATGTGGGGTGTTGACTCAATCAATTAATCTGCTGATACGGACAGCAGATTAGCTAAGTTGGCAATGTTAGACGAGCAATTAAAATGATGATTACACAGGTTTGAGGGGAGATAAGGACTTGTAGGTGATAAAGAAAGCAGTCAAAGGATTTGGAGTTGAAATCTACACTGCATCAAAACGCAATAATACAGATAATTCACACTAATAAGTTGACTGTATTATAGAATAATACACGTGAATTCACATGAATCCACATTAATACAGGCTTGCTGAATACAAGCAATGGATTATTGACTGTATCCATCTGTATATGCATTCTTCAGATAAAATACAGGCAACAATTCATGCAAATAAAGTAAGTATTATTGGGTTTTCATGCAGTGCTATATTTGAAATATCACATTCAAAATTGATAAAATAAAATGAAATAAAATAAACGTTGCACAAACAACCCCGCCCAACCCCTCCCCATCCAGGGGACTGACCCCTGTTCCCTGTGATTCAACTATGCAAATCGTGACGTATCAGACATGTCTTCGACCAAACACTGAAAGCTCTGAAAGCTTTAGGCTTACTATTTGTTTTATAACATATTGAAAGGAATCCCTATAATCCATGACTCGGAGAGCATTGTTACACTTTTTAAATAAAATGTTTCAAAGGAGAGATTGGTGATCGATAACGAACTGTGCGACAGACAAATGATTTATTCAGGGTACACGACACAGGATGAGAAAGTCAAAACAGCACGTGCTTAGATTATTACTTGTGTAGTAGTGTTAATTGAGTACTCGCATGAGGTGACTAATACTTCTTACTTTAAAATGAAAATGTAATTCATCGAGCATGAACTAAATACAATACCTATTAATTAGCTTCCTTGTTATTTTTTCGTTTTTATTATTATTTTTTTTGTCACAATAAAATGACATATAGGGCACATGCAACACCATCATATATTTATACGGAATCTCAGATCGTACATTGGAATGTAGATAAGTTTTAAAAATGATAAAGGCGTTTTCTTTAAAACAACGAAGGAGTCTAAATATCTTCTACAAATATGTTTATTTGATTGAGATGTGATCGCAGTTTTGCTAATAAACGTTGTTTCCGATCTTTGAAACAATATCTTCAAGCCATAATTTATTTCCAGTCTTCCTGTAAGAGTACCGCTGTTCTTGAATTCACTTAACTATTGATTACTTCAAAAACTTTGATATTGTGAAATATTCACCCCCTTGCAAATATAGAAACCGACCGTTACATAATCATCAACTATTAACACGATTGGAACTAATTTGGGATAATTGGATGTGAAGTAATGCCGATTTAATCTACAAATGTAATCTTATCCGTTTTTTTTACATTACACACTTGTTTTTATGATTAATTTGTAATATTGCAACATTAAGCTATAAGGCACCTAACACTTTTGAGAAATTTGAAAAACATGAAAATCCAATTATCCCAAATTAGTTCAAATCGTGTATTATACTAGTGAAAGGTAAACTCTTGGCACCACAAACTGATGTTTCAAGACAAAGTAATCTACATACAATTACAGTGTTGTCGAATCGATATTCCTATGATGAGTTTCTTCAGACTAGTATTAATTCCTACGACACAGTTCAATTGTACAATTCGTATGGTACAATAACAATACCTCGGAACGTGGAATGCACAACGGTCATGTCCCTGTAATGGAAACGGGCTAGTGCTTTAAAACGTCAATAAATGGTGAATCGTGTCAATTTGTCTACAAAGGCGGATAAATAACTTTATGAGAGCAGGCGATCTCTATTGAACAAGTCCTTCATACATATAAGTCACGAGTCACGATCTGCTATACGCAGTTCCGTTTGCTCCTAGGAGGAAGTACATGTATATTCTTGGGTGAGAGATCATCTGTATGCATTTGCGTGTATCATTTCAAAGTAGAGAATCTACTGTCAATGTTTCAACTGATCAAACCGTACATCTATTGGAAAAAGCGTGAACAATCCTCGTGATTCCAAAGTACCGTGGAGATCTTCCCTTCCTGTTAAAAGACGTTGACCTTTGAGTAAATTTGTACATAGCTTTGATTTGTAATGCGAATTCTTCTGGGATCACAGGATGTCGAGGAACGTCTGCATTTTGATTTCGCTAGCTCTACATATTTTGACCAGTTGTACGCCAAATACAGCTGAAAGGTGTAGTCGATCTGTCAGGTAAGTATTTCCTTCTTGAACCTTCCAAACAATACCACCTAAGGTAATATTTTACTATTGTGGACAGAGTCAGTAAAACTACAACAATTGAAGTTACGAAAGGAGTTCAGGAAAACGCCCGGACCAGAGCAGGTGTGAAGATTAAGAACGCGGCGATTCTGCTGGTCTCCAATCTTCGGTAAATTAATGCTAAACCTTAGAAAATTTTTAACAATCCAGCCCAACACTTCAGCTGCATCAACACGCTGTCAACGGACGTTTACCCTGTAGAAGGCGACTTGTGCGTCGTTAAAAAATCGGTGTTATTTAACTGAATTTTACTGATCATTTGAGACCAGCTGAACCGCCTCGTTCTTTAACTCTGAACAACTACTAACATTTTGATCGAAGACTGAAGCAGTATTCGTCAACTAACTCCTTAATGACGGATTAGCTTCGTTGTGACCAACAGTGTCCCTGTTATTATCAAATTAGCACAGACTGTCACCCAACCGTACATCCGTGTTTCAGTTTCAAATCTCACGTGTAATTGTTCTGACAAAAGTGTAGTAAAAGAACAATCGTACTACATTCACAATGTTTACCCTTTGACCCAACATGTGATACTGAATTCAGCTATGGACTCTTCTTCTTCTTGGCGGTTCTCCCCACAGTTCTGCCGTTTAAATGAATAATAACGACACAAAACGCATGTGTAGTATGCAAACATGTTATATCCCTTCCTGAAGACTGCAAGATGATAGTGACGTCATCAGGAATACATATGCTGTCTAAATCAAGAAAACGTATACTTGCATTTTACAAATCTCCTCAATGATATGTTTTAGCATTGACAACATTTCTTTTACACCTTCATGATTGACAGTGCGAAAAGTTAAAGCTTGTGGGAGCGGTAGATTTGATTTATAAGCTTAATTTGTCAAATAAATAGAGTATGTTGTAACATTCCGTTTTAAAAAGTTATCTTTGAAAAATCTTAATTGAGCCTACTATAAAAAAAGAAATGCCACTTTTCCGTCTGAATGCGGGATAAAATCACACGTAGAATAATGGGATATTTGTACTGTAATGTTAAGAATCAAACAAGAAAAACCCTTAAGATACTTTACATCCTTCTGATGGAAGTATTAATGAAGTACCAGCTAGAATCAGACGCAGACTCTAATCATATTACAATGGCAGACTATTACGCCAGTAATCATTTGTTTGAACCTATCGTAAAGAGTTGATGTAAGGGATTGTGTAAAATATGATGGCACATATGTACGCTCTTTGTTAAACTGATGTAA
>LD349749.1:5305-22304 GCA_001465055.1 Ptychodera flava | reverse complement strand
GACCCAAGATGTGCACAATCATTTCATGTCAGCCCAAAGTACTTTCATGCTAATTTTTCATGTAATCTGCTCAGTGGTTATTGAGTTTTTTCAATTTTGACTGTTTTCATTTTTTTTCACTTAATTTGCATATTTTTGGCAATGACAACTTCATTTGAACAAAATCTCATCTACAGCCCATCATCCATGTACACACCAAATATCAAGATGAAATGTACAGCAGTTTTGGAGTTTTTGATGTTGACGGACAGACATACAGACATACAGACATACAGACATACAGACATTTCCCTAGCCTATAAGAATAGCTTCCATTGCCATATATACATATGGCTATGGGAGCTAAAAATATAAACATAGGGCCAAAGTCCCTGAAGCTACTATAGACATGGATACAAAATTAAGTATTTCCTAACTGTATGAAATTATCTCACTTTTTTTTTTTTATTTATAAAACTTTTTATTCGAGTCACAACATGAAAAAAATTACCAATGTGTTACATATTACTGTCAGCTGCTTTTAAAAATACAATATGGTCAATGAATCAGTGAAAATAAGTCATGGATGTGGACCAGTCAGTTGTAAATACTTTCCCCATTTCTTTATGTGGTTATCAACTTTGTTTTTTCTGTTGGCAATGTAGTATTCTGTCCTCTGTATCTGCTGAACATAGTTCATAAAGTTGGTAAAGTTAAGCTCCCCCTTATTACATCTTACAATGTAAATATATCTCTTTGCGACTAATAGAAGGAAATTGACAATCATTGGAATCTCTGAATCTCCAAGCAAAACTCTCTCTGGATTAAGCGGGGTCCGGAGACCGAGCCCTCTTCTAAATGTATCTGTAAAAGACCTCCAAAATCGGTTGACATGATTGCAGTGAAAAAACAGATGAAGAAGCGTTTCCTCATTTTCTGAACAAAAAGTGCATGCACTTGAGGGAACTCTTGGGGGCGTCATTTTATAAAGCATAACATTTGTTACCAGAATATTATGTGTCAGTTTCCACTGGAATTCACGCAGTTTAGTATCTAAAGTTAACTGAAGAGGAGACAGATAAATATATTCCCACTCATGAATAAGACTGTTAAGAGTATTTATGAAAAATATTTCTGACCGAGGAGATATAAAGTATTGCTTGACGATGCCAGCTACAATACGCTTTGTGGTACACTGGTTAATGTGATAGTGAATACTCCTTTGATGTTCTTTGAATACAATACCAAGCATACTTTCATCATGACCTGCTTTAAATGTTGACATGTCAACATTCTGTTTCCATGCAGTTGGCAGTGCAGAGACTAGTGCATACCACCGAAGAAAATGCTGGTTTGTTGCACCCTTCTGAACTACATGCTCCCATTTCAAAATATTACCGTTAATGTCAAAAAGGTGGCCAATATATTTAAAGCCGAGTTCATACAAATCTCTAAAGAAAATACTCTTCCCGGCAACTAGAATATTCTGATTGTTCCAGATGCATTGGTCTAAAAAATGAGTTTCCATGCCAGGCGAGGATGACAGTGATTTCCATGCTTTCAGAGAAGTAGTAAGAAACGGGTTAAGTTGTACTGGTAGAAATTTGATATCAAAATTGGAACACAGAATTAATTCCATGCCACCCATACATTCCAGTTTTCTTTGAAAAAACCATTTCCATGGTTGTACTATAGAATCATCCATATAACGTCGCAACCAGTTAACATGCTGGGCTTTTACAATTGCAAATATGTCAGGCATGCCCAGACCTCCGTCCTGAACACTTCCAATGACTGTCTTTCTAGCAACTCTGTCATGGCCATTCCAGAGAAAGGAGAAAAGAAGGGAGTTGATTTCTTTAAGGAATTTTCTAGAGGTCTCTGTTAAATTTAAAACGTAAAGCACACGTGAGATTCCCAGTGACCTTATTATTTGGATTTTTCCGAAAAGAGTAAGACCCCTCATTTTCCAAAAATTAAGAGACGCACGAAGGTTGGCAAGTGGGGCTGCAAAATTCATCTCCATGGCAAGAGCAGTATCATACGAGATATAAATGCCTAAAATTTTAATAGGGGCGTTTGACCACTTGACGTTTAGAGGTTTATCTTTCCTAAATCTATTTTTCCCAAGCCACAGTGCAATTATCTCACTTAGGTCATCCTAGGGACTTGTAAACCAAATATTAAAGCTGTCTGACCAGCGGTTTTGAAAGAACAAGCAACTCAACAGTTGACAGAGCTCTGCTGTGTTATGTAGAGAATAACCTTTTGTGACACATGTATTGATGAAGAAGGTGGATATCTGTGATTAACATTGTAAGTGAGTTCTGTTGAATAAGTTGAGACTGTACATACTCAGAGAAAGCACACTGAAGAGACAAATGTTTGAAAATTAAGAAGTTCAAGGTCATCAAAAGCATTATAAGGAATCATGTAACTTTCATTGCACTGTTTACACAGACTGCATAATTGCTATAAATAGCACATGAGGAATCTTACAGCCCAGCTGTACCATAAAAACCCTATCACTTTGACTACACTTTTACTTGACCGCTCTATTTTTTTCCTCAAAAAGTAATTTAATTTTATCCTTACCAAGTCAACCATAAATGGAAATTAGAACTTTCTCTATCTCTATCTCTATCTCTATTGACTATTTTGAGCAATTTCTTTTAGATAACATACAGGGCACAATAAATGACGGTTCCGAATATGTCAAAGTTGGGATTCAGGAAAGTTGCCTTTACATGTTTTAATCCTCTAAGATGGTAAGCATTTCACTATGAACTGTCAAAAAAAGTTGAACTTTCTGATAATTCTACACTAAAATTATTTTGGCTTTGATGATTTCCTAATTCAATTATTTAAAATCATATTGATTATTTTTTTCTGGGTGAATTGATAGGGTTTATACAGTACAAGAATTACATACAATGTTAGTCAAGTTTTGACCAAAATGACAAAAAATTCCTTAAAAATACACATTTGCATATTTCATCACAATTTGAACAAATCTAAGTTGGGTTACCCCTAGGGACCTGTACACCAAATAACAAAGCTGTCTGACCAGCGGTTATGAAGAAGAAGATTTTTTTCCAAAAACACCTTTTTCGGCATTAATTTGCCTATTTTCAACAATGTCAAAACATAGGGCCAAAGTTCCTGAAGCTACTATACACATGGATACAAAATTAAGTATTTCCTAACTGTATGAAATTATCTCACTAAGGTCATCCTAGGGACTTGTAAACCAAATATTAAAGCTGTCTGACCAGCAGTTTTGAAAAACAAGCTACTCAACAGTTGACAGAGCTCTGCTGTGTTATGCAGAGAATAACCTTAAATTGTGACTATTGTATTGATGAAGAAGGTGAATATCTTTGATAGCTCATTTCAGGATGGCCTGACCTAAAATGGAAAAAAAATTCTGTAAAAATACAGATTTGCATATTTCATCACAATTTGAACAAATCTAAGTTGGGTTATCCCAAGGGACCTGTATACCAAATAACAAAGCTGTCTGAACAGTGGTTATGAAGAACATTTTTTACCAAAAACGCCTTTTTTGGTGCTAATTTGCATATTTTATACAATATCAAAAAATTAATAAAAATAGTTTCTCAAAATCCTATAGTTTATCCACACAACAAATATCAAATCAGTAAGTACTGCAGTTCTCAAGATATTTGAGTGGAAAGACGCCTCACAAACAGACATACATACATACATACATACATACATACATACATACATACATACATACATACATGTACATATGGTACATACTATATTTATCTATAGTAGCTAATAAACGAGAGTTAATTACATTCTATTTAAAGTAAACAAGACTTGCTTAAATCAAGCTTTACGTCATAAAAATACAGCATATCTGTCAGGTTATAAAGAATCTTGAGCTGGTTATCTTTTAATATCAGTATTTTCATCCTAACCAACCACATTTTAACTTTCAAATTAACATTGTAAGTAAGTTCTGTTGAATAAGTTGAGACTATACGTACTCAGAGAAAGCACACTGAAGAGACAAATGTTTGAAACTTAAGAAAGTTCAAGGTCATCAAAAGCATTGTAAGGAGTCATGTAACACTTTCATTGCACTGTTTACACAGATTGCATAATTGCTATAAATAGCACGAGGAATCTTACAGCCCAGCTTTACCATAAAAACCCTATCACTTTGACCACTCTATTTTTTTCCTCAAAAAGTAATTTTATTATATCCTCAGCAAGTCTACCATACATGAAGATTAGAACTTTCTATATCTCTGTTTATTTGACCACCCTATCATGACAAACTATTACAAGCAATTTCTTTTAGATAACATACAGGGCACAATAAATGACAGTTCAGAATATGTCAAAGTTGGGATTCAGGAAAGTTGCCTTTACATGTTTTAATCCTCTAAGATGGTAACCATTTCACTATGGACTATCAAAAAAGTCAAGAACTTTCTGATAATTCTACACTAAAATTATTTTGGCTTTGATGATTATTCAATTATTTAAAATCATATTAATTATTTATTCCGGGTGAATTGATTGGGTTTATACAGTACAAGAATTACATACAATGTGAGTCAAATTTTGACCAAAAATGACAAAAAAATTCCTTAAAAATACACATTTGCATATTTCATCACAATTTGAACAAATCTAAGTTGGATTGTCCCTAGGGACCTGTATACCAAATAACAAAGCTGTCTGACCAGCGATTATGAAGAAGAAGATTTTTTACCAAAAACGCCTTTTTTGGCATTAATTTGCCTATTTTCAACATTATCAAAAAATTAAAAAAATAGTTTCTCAAAATCATATTTTTCATCTACACAACAAATATCAAATCAGTAAGTACTGCGGTTCTCAAGATATTTGAGTGGACGGACGCCTCACAAACGGACATACATACATACATACATACATACATACATACATACATACATACATACATACATACATACAGACTGACGCCGGACGGATACCCATCCCAATAGCTTCTATAGACTATAGTCTATAGTAGCTAAAAATTAAAAAAAATAGTTTCTCAAATTCATACTTTTCATCTACACAACAAATATCAAATCAGTAAGTTCTGCGGTTCTCAGGATATTTGAGTGGACGGACGCCTCACAAACGGATATACATACATACATACATACAGACTGACGACGGACGCCGGACGGATACCCATCCCAATAGCTTCCATAGACTATAGTCTATAGTAGCTAAAAAATTCCGTAAAAATACAGATTTGTATATTTCATCACAATTTTAACAAATCTAAGTTGGGTTATCCCTAGGGACCTGTATACCAAATAACAAAGCTGTCTGACCAGTGGTTATGAAGAAGAAGATTTTTACCAAAAACGCCTTTTTTGGTGCTAATTTGCAGATTTTCAACAATATCAAAAAATTAATAAAACTAGTTTCTCAAAATCATATATTTTATCCACACAACAAATACCAAATCAGTAAGTACTGCAGTTGTCAAGATATTTGAGTGGACAGACGCCTAACAAACGGATATACATACATACATACATACATACATACATACATACATACATACATACATACATACTGACAGTGCACGCTGGACAGATACCCATCCCAACAGCTTCTATAGCCTATATTAGTCTGTAGTACTAATAAACGAGAGTTAATTACATTCTAATTAAAGTAAACAAGACTTGCTTAAATCAAGATTTTCATCATAAAAAAACAGCATATCTGTCAGGACAGGTTATAAAGAATCTTAAGCTGGTTATCTTTCTATCAGTTTTTTCATTCTATTAACCAACCACATTTTAACTTTCAAATTAACATTGTAAGTAAGTTCTGTTGAATAAGTTGAGACTAAGTACTCAGAGAAAGCACACTGAAGAGACAAATGTTTGAAGATTAAGAAGTTCAAGGTCATCAAAAGCATCAAGTAACACTTTCATTGCACTGTTTACACAGATTGCATAATTGCTATAAATAGCACATGAGGAATCTTACAGCCCAGCTTTACCATAAAAACCCTATCACTTTGACCACTCTTTTAATTGACCACTCTATTTTTCATCCTTACCAAGTCAACCATAAATGGAAATTAGAACTTTCTCTATCTCTATTTATTTGACCACCCTATCATGACAAACTATTTCGAGCAATTTCTTTTAGATAACATACAGGGCACAATAAATGACAGTTCAGAATATGTCAAAGTTGGGATTCAGGAGAGTTGCCTTTACATGTTTTAATAGGGGGGTCACAGAAAAAAAAAGGCAAATCATTACTTTAACTATTTCCATGTACTTTAATAGAGATTTGAAAAAGAAATTGAATGCCATTTAAATTATGTGGATTGGTTGTTGCGTTCTCAAGATATGTGGATTTGAAATTCTCAAATTTTAGCATATTTTCCGGCAAAAATCCACAAAAATAGCTATTTGAACAATTTTACAAGTTTAGAAGTCAATAAAATACTAATGAAAATGTTAAAATTTTATTTCAGTTTGTTATTTTGTTAAAATGACTCATGTTTTCAGGAAAAAGAGTGTGAAAGGTAGGTCGCATTGATTTGGAGTGAATAAACAGACCTCAAAATCTGACAAAAGTCCAAAAATCACCCTCTGTCGTTGATTTGCATAAAACGAAATTGTCCAAGTCCAGCACCAAAACAGAAAGACTGACTTTATAATACCTAGTTGTAAAGTAAATTGGCCATTTGGCACACCTAGTAGGTAGTTTTTGGAGTAGAATTCATTTCTGGTATTACTTTTTGCATATTGTCACCGGAAATGTAAGATACCATGGCGACGGTTGTCAAATAGAAGACATAACAACAGCAAACTTCACAGAAGTGCTAAATAAATTTACATATGTTTGGGAAGTTTTGCCATGAGAAAGCAGGTATTCTAATCACACATGGATAAGATTGAGTGATTATCTCTTGCCGTGGCAACCGTCTAAGCCATACCATAGCAACAGTTGATTTTCAACCGTCCACAGCAACAGCAGACTTACGCAATGAAAAACAACAATTTTATGAATGATATAAAGGTTTTTAGGGATGCTGATTTCAATGATAATATCAGCTTACCTCAATCTACTCAAGAAAAGTTAATGTTTGCAAATACCCAAAAAGAAGCCAAATCCTATAGCAACTGTCAAGCGTAACTATCGAAAGCTGTGGGTTTCGCGCATTGTTTGTCAAGTTGAAGAAATTTTAGAGAGAGAGAGGAGAGAGAGAAATTGAGTGTGAGAGACAGACAGAGGGGAGAGAGTCAGACAGAAAGACAGACAGAAATACAGAGAGAGAGAGAGAGAGAGAGAGAAAGAAAATGATTGGTATGATTTTTGTGAAAGAAAACCTACAAGAACTTGATATATTGAAGGTTATATTTTATTAAATTTATATAAGATAATATACAAGGACAAAACAAATTCAAACAATTATTTTAATTAATAGCAATTGTTACATGATAATTGAGCAAAGTAAATATATTTTTAAAAATGCACACACATAAAAAAGAGAATGAAATTAATTTCAGTGTACCAGCTTCAGTATATTCCATAATTTATAATCTGAAAAGGAAAAAAAAATATCATCAGAAAAACTTGACACAGATACATAGAACATGTTTGTAAAAAATCAACCAAAAATCACAACACAAGTTTGAATGAAGCCTGAAAAAATAGCGTAAAACCAAGAGAACTGATAATCACTGCACACTGAAAGTTATACAAAATAAATTGATTACTAAAAATAGAAAAGCATAAAAAGATATTAAAAATTGTACACAGCAGTTTATCTAAAATAAAAACTGGGGAAATTGATAACTAAACGCAGAAAATCAGTTGCCGGTACTCGATATTCAAAATGTAGTAACAATTTACCCGTTACGGTTGAAGTCAGGGCAACGTGTATACATACAAACTTACGCCGCGTAAACCAAGCAGTAGCGGCTGACGAAATTTCTTGACAATATCTTTTAATATTAACAGAAGACACTATTCGAAATTCAAAGTTTACAATTTAAAATGCTTACCCGGATGAACGCCGTCAGTTATCAGGCGGCGCGCGTCGTCTGAAGACAGCGATGTCACACTTCCGCATAGCTTGAGTACGATCGGCACATGCCATTTTGACCTCAATGCGTTGTAAGCCTGAAGTTAGCATGTAATTCCGTGCGCCGCATTCGACCATACTATATTTAATTTATTATCATTTAAAAGCCCTAATTCTGAATTTTTTCATGATATAGCTGCTTTTTTACTTTCATATCGAACGATTTTCTGTAAAACGCATTTTAAAACTTCACTTGATTGTAGATTTTAATCAAATCATCGTACCAAAAAAGCAGTGACGTCATTGAAAAGGTCGAATCCTCGGCTATTAATTACAGTTACTTTGAAAGAGTATCGTGCAAAGGCGATCTCCGGAGAATGATTCAAAAACACGCTGTGCGATCGCATGACCGCGACAGCGGCGGCGGCTAGCCATGAACTGTAGAAAACCTCTATACTTTGAGGTCACATAACTACTTATAGGAAACTCGGAGACACAAGAAAATTAGCGAATTTGGCAATCGTTTTGAGGTAAATAAATGCAGGTTTTTATTTTCAATCTAGTTGTCATATTTTTTATGAGGCGAGCGACAATATTTTCCATTTTTTTGTGCGTTAGCATTGTACGTGCGCGCACCAGAACGGACCATCCAGGACCTGCGACCCCCCTAGTTTTAATCCTCCAAGATGGTAAGCATTTCACTATGAACTGTCAAAAAAAGTTGAACTTTATGATAATTCTACACTAAAATTATTTTGGCTTTGATGATTTCCTAATTACTTCAATTATTTAAAATCATATTAATTATTTTTTTCTGGGTGAATTGATAGGGTTTATACAGTACAAGAATTACATACAATGTAAGTCAAATTTTGATCAAAAATGACAAAAAAAATTCCTTAAAAATACAGATTTGAGTATTTCATCACAATTTGAACAAATCTAAGTTGGGTTGTCCCCAGGGACCTGTATACCAAATAACATAGCTGTCTGACCAGCGGTTATGAAGAAGAAGATTTTTTACCAAAAACGCCTTTTTTGGCATTAATTTGCCTATTTTCAACAACACCAAAAAATTAAAAAAAGTAGTTTCTCAAAATCATATATTTTATCCACACAACAAATACCAAATCAGTAAGTACTGCAGTTGTCAAGATATTTGAGTGGACGGACGCCTCACAAACGGACATACATACATACATACATACATACATACATACAGACTGACGACGGACGCCGGACGGATACCCATCCCAATAGCTTCTATAGACCCTTGTCTATAGGAGCTAAATATGAAAATTTCACCACAATTTGAACAAATCTGACAGATGCCAAACCCTAGGATCATGCATACCATGTTTCAAAGAAATGGGATGGCACAATCAAAATTTCATCACAATTTGAACAAATCTAACTAAAGTCACCTTAAAGAACCTGCACACCAAATCTGGCCTGTGGGTACAGAGTTTTAGCAATTTGCAGAATTTTTCCTTTTTTTAATCAGAGTTAATTCTAGGACGCGCCATTGCGCAATAAAAAACTCAACTGACCCTCCTTTCAGTGTTTGATGCGCCACTGAGCCATTCTCTGAATGGTTCGGTCACGCACAGTTCATGTAGTCGATACATTCGCTCAGTGAAGTTGGGCTCCCGCAAGGTCATCACCTCAGTCATAGTGTGACATGTAAAAACGATTCAGTTACCCATTGTCCTTTGTAGTTTCAAAACCCAATGCAGCATATACGGTGGCACATAGGAGGCTGGGTGAAAGAAAAGCTGTCTGATCAATGGTGCATTGGAGTCGTGTGCATGTGGCATTTCCAATGAAAGTAAACAACGGTGGTAGCTGCTACGTTATGGCAAAAGGCCAGTCGCCACTCGGATTTTTAACGCCAGCAGTTGATGAACCCCTGTTTTTGACAAAAATGGTAGGGCAGGCCCTTTAATTGAAGCGTCTGCAACGTGTACTGTCCATGCAAACATGAAACACTGCAAGGAAAGCGTCCAGTAGGGTCAGATGATAGTTTTGAACAACAACATTCATGTGTATCGATCACTTTATTTAGGTAGCACCGGTTACTCTCTCGTGGTGTATCAGTGTATTTGTAATTGTCGATGCATGCAAATTGGAGGCCTCTCTCAAAGAAATCCTACTGATATGTTAAGCTATGATCGTCTCCACAGCCGAAAATCACAGTCCTTAGCAATTTTTACAGTTGTTCAAGTCCAGTTTATATATATCAATAATTCATCACATAAGTTACTTAACCCTTTCACCACCGTGGTTTGGCCCAATCCCATTGTTATCAATGGTGGTAGTGGACCTGTTTACAGGGAATTGGGGGTGAACAGGTGAAACAACCAAATCATTTTGCTTGTTGCTATTGTTGGGCCTAACTGTTGTGTACATACTGGAGACAATTTTGCAGTGGGGCTTGGTTGGTTGCGAGGGGCATGATAGCGATCTCTTGTATTCTCCATTTCTTTCTTTGATTGACTATAGTATTTTCCACAGAAATTCAAGGGTTTTACATATGTGTTGATGATGGCCCCCAATTTCTAAAACTCCTCTGGACAGGAGTAGGGGCCCACAGTGGCCCCCTGTTTTTGACATCCTAGACTGAACACTGTTTTATCTCATCTGCATATTTTGGACACTGACACATTCATTAGAACAAATTCACATCTCTAACCCTGGGTGCATCTGTACATCAAATACTAAGACTGAAGGTGCTTCAAGGTTTTAGAGTTTTTTGATGTGGACGGACATACATCCACAACATGATGTACATACATACGCCGCCGACTTACCATATAAGTCCTCTTTGGTACGCATACATGTATAGATATGCTGATATGCTTTTAGACACTTTCTCATGCATGTGGTACAGCGGCCATGGATGTGTATCAAATCTCATACAGTACAATAAAATACACTGAATTCTGTTTGATTTGTACCAACGATGTTAGTTTTCTTATAACTTTTTAGTTCTGCATAAAAGCAATAATGTGAAGCCTCAAGATAATTAATTATATCTATTAAAAGCACGTTTAGATATTTTAGAATAAATTTCAAAGTAACTGCTTAGTAACCATAAAAGCCGCATTCTGCAGGTACTACAAATGCAGTAACTTTTGGGAATCAAGTTATGACAAACTGAAGGTGTCATTCTCTGTGAAAAGTTAGCATGTAAATTTCTTCTTTTTGTTTCTATTTGGAAAAATCAATATCCTTTCATTTCATTATAGCTATAAACATGCAACTAGTCTCCCTATGTCACCGCCATGTGCCCTGTAAGCCTATTCGGCATGCCATCACCGCATGAATATTCTCTGTGACTGAAGGAAGTTCTCAGTTGAATAGGAAATCATACATGTGACTCTAAGAAATTTTCACAAATTTTTCAATTGAGACTCAAAAGTTCCTGAAATATCTTTTGTTAGAGGGCACACTGGTCCACATTATTCTATTCTGTATGGCTGAGGACACAATCAGTGGAATTTTTACAAGAAAGCAATCTTCTCTCTACAGCATACTTTTTTTAAATACAGTAATTTGAAATGGGAATTGGGAAGAATGGTGTCCTTAAATGTACGTTTTCAGAATTTTAAAAACAAGGCCATGGATATGGATTCACAGAGCAATCTCAGATGGTATGATGAATTATGGAAAATCTCCAGTACTGTGCCACAAGCGACTGTGGACGTCCCCTACCATACTGGACCACAGGCGACCCAATACGTATTACTGAGTTTTTCACACTGTTTTCTCTATCATTTTCTCTTCTTTCTTCATGCTCTGAACATGGAGGTAGTAGAGAAGGAGTCACAACTGAGATAATTACGTTTATTACTATTGTGCACCATTGGTTTAATCCCTTTATGTCCATTGTTTAACACCCCTTTCCCGCCATCTGCGTTGCCGACGGTACCTTCGCAACCGAACCGAGTGAAATGAACCTGGGTTTGCTAATGCGACTCAGTTTCTCCACAGTGTCATAACACATGCGCAAAGACTGTATTTGCGTAGCTTGGGTCAAGTGCGTCATGATAGTGTAAGAACCGACACGTTCCGTCCACGAAAAGTGAAGTTACAAGGAATTTAAGTTTTTCATTCTCAAAATCTTGGTAATTTTAACGTCGTTTTTTATATACTTTACATTCGATCGCAGGAACCTTTCCTTGTTAGAATGAAAGTTCTGATCACGAACTTTTCAATCATGTACTGTGAGTATGGTGCAGCGGACTGCAGCACTGCCTTGAGCGTGGGTTAAACTTGTAGCGTTTCCCGGGTGTTTATGACGCGACGCCAGCGACGCCATAGGCGACGCTTTGTTTCAATGCATCGTACGTGTTGTTTTTATATCGTGACCATTCATTAAAGTCATGGACGTAGCAGTTAAAAGCTATGCTTTCTTATTTAACCTTATCATTAATGCCAGTACAACATGATAAAACACGGCAAGAACCAAGAACTGGATTTGGAAAAAGTTGGCGTGTTAACAATGCTGCTCTACTAGACTACGATGTTTGACATTTTTTGTGATCGCAAGCTATCATCAACTCAGTCTCCGCGCCTTTGCAGATACAAAAGCTCCCTTCCTCAATTATCTGTTCCTCGACCTCTTTAACATCGTGTACATCAAAATCAGTGGAACGACTCGAACTTCCCGATGCGACGCTGGGACACGTGACGCCATGTTTGAAGATCTGTCAACTGCCGAGGGACGGCCGAAACATCCGAACGACCCCGAACGACCTTAATCTTGTTTACTAAATCCGAGAAAACGCGTTCGCAAGTCCTGTTGGTGCTAATGGAGTAGTTTGTAAGGCAAACAGCGGCAAAACACATGGTCCCTTTGATCTCCGCCTAGTTGTGACTCCTTCTCTACTACCTCCATGCTCTGAATGATCGGAATAAATAAAATAAATGGTTTATATAACCTAACCTAGCCTCTGTGACTCTTTATTTATTTTACACTCCATTACAAGGATGTATATCTCTCATACACACATGCTGTAATTAATTAGTCAACACAACTAATTATGCTAATCTGTGGACTTATCAGGGATTTTACAGGTTGGTCAACATCGCGAAAGATAGGAATGGTTACTAAAACGGGAAGGTAAGAAGCTCTCCTGAAATGTGTCCAGAAATTACCAAATTGCGGCCAGTCATGACCATTTATCCAAAATCTACTGCAGCCAGTGTATTTCAATGGCCGAGGAGAGCCAGCTACTCTAATTTCAAACGTTTAAATGGTTGCGAACAGTGCAAACCCTGCCAGTGCCTTGCCTGCAGTTCATGGCATGAGGACGTCTGTAAAGCAGGAAGTCGGAAGTTGAAACCTTTGACCTAGGCTTTACGTTGTTTATATGTGGGCAAACTTGTAAACATATTTCCCAGGGACAAGCCTGATTTTGACTAGGGTCAAAGTTTGTGTGGTAAAGCGTGGTTCTCTCAATCGGGTGGTGTTGCTAAGGTTTTGTCTGCCCACCGTCCGTGGGTGGAGGGACGGTGGTCTGCCTTTCAGTTAAGCTGTGCGTTCTCGATAATTTTGCTGTATTTTTCTCACAAACATTGGAAATTCGTTTAAGTTTTAAGAAACATTAATTTTTATATGAGGAATATTCTAGTTCGTATCCTTAAATTAAATCAGCCGATTTTCTTTGATACAGTTTTTATATGGTTTGGACAACTCTTTGGGGCGGCGTCAGATAAAAAGTGGAATGAGACAACAACATTTCGTTCATGTAAGGAAATCATATAGCAAGTACTTCTTGCGCTGGTGCAAACTCGACGAAATATTATGATATCAAAAATGTTTTCCATGATAGTTTACAAGGTTTCTTGTCTAAATTTACGGAAATCATCAAGAATATCTAAGAAATACTACAAATAATTATGACTACATAAGAGGTGTTGTTTGCTGTTCCGAACGTATGTTCTACACGTATGTGTATGGTTATCACTGATCAGCTGATGATGGAACGTAATTACGTGTAACTAAACTTCTCCATAACAATATATTACCGGCAGACATGGAGATAATAGCAAGTGAATAGAAATGACGGTGACTGGTTTAAAAAATTCACAGTGCTGGTAAAAATTCTCACAAGCTTCTTAACGTAGTGGCCGACATCATCGGTGATGTCAGTTTGTGTTTCGATGTTGCGAGGTCACCTCTGACGTGACTTAAGTGACGGGCTGCACTGAGTCTCGTCAATCGCTTGTACGCAAGAAAAAGAACGGTCTGCGAGTAGTCATGTCAAAAAAGCTGGAAAAACGGCAATAGTTTGGTGATTTTTGAGCGGATTTCTGGTAGTGGTAGGCCCCTAATAACCATGTTGTCGATGAGTGTTGGCAATTTGGGTGGAAAATTTTCGAAATACCGACAAACAAAGTTGCAACAAGTGTGCTGTCGGGCAGAACATGGACGTTCCCATGGCTGTGGTGGTGACGTTAAAGTCAAAACCAGCCGTAAAAGGCAGAAATCCCGTCCGAAAACACCACAGCTATGGACCCAAAGCTAGCCTAACAGTACAAACGAAGTTTTATAACCCCTGTGCCGCTTGTTTCTGGAATTTTGTGCACTAACAGCATAAGGCGCAATTGAAAATCAATTAATTCTTTAGATTAGTAGCAACCATGGAGCTAGAAACTGGTCCATGTAGCGACCAACTCTCTTTTATTAGGCGAAAAAAGTAACTGGCGAGATGAACTCTTTGACGCCATACAGTCATTCTGGTCATGAGCTTGGTTGCCACCGTATGCCAGAAAACAACCGACTTTGACGTCAAAGGCCTGTTGCTGGTACGTACTTTGAGACAGAAAATAACGATATGTTACCGGTAGACATAGAGTTAATAGCAAGTGCAGAGAAATGAAGGTGACTAGTTTAAAAATTTCACAGTGCTGGTCAAAATTCTCCAGTGTGTACTGCTGCTAATGTGTCACAATTGTGCCTTGAATCACGACGCGGTTTGTAAATTATACTTGGTATATACACTCCCAGAAAACGACGACGTGAAACATACATCTATATAATTTTGTTGAAAAACTCATTAAACGGCCACTCCGGCGATCTTTTTCTGCTTGCTTGGTCGGTCGATACTTTCTGGGTGGCATTTGTTACATGGAGCAGGACCATGTTTGCTTACTTAGTTATGTTAGAATTTGGCGCTTGGCAACGAAAAGCATGAGCGTTTCCAGCATTCCTTTCGATCTAACTTCCTGTTTATTTTTTAATAATGAGCAGTGTTTGTTTGCGCATATCATGAATATATAAACGTCCACTAGGTTTACGGACGTCCTCGGGACATGTTTCCCATGATCTTCATACCTTCTCCTTTTCATTAACATCACTATCTTTCCGATGTTGACCAACCTCTGATAAGTCCACAGATTAGCATAATTAGTTGTGTTGACTAATTACTTACAGCATGTGTGTATGCAGAGGGACTGTGGTGTATGAGAGATATACGTCCTTGTAATGGAGTGTAAAATAAATAAAGAGTCACAGAGCCTGAGGCTAGGTTAAGTTATGTAAACCATTTATTTTATTTATTCTGATCATTCAGAGCATGAAGAAAGCAGAGAAAATGAGAGAGAAAACAGTGTGAAAAACTCAGTAATACTTATTGGGTCGCCTGTGACTGGACCGGGCCTTCTGGCCAAGTGTTTCTGCGCATTGGCCTAGCTGCAAAATTGTAGCGCTACGGTGAGGCGGTCGGTGATTTTTGGTTTTTGCGACTTCGCTCACCAGTAGCAATACAAGGCCGATGGCCCTGGGGAGTATCATATAAGCGCACCCCACTCGACCAGGCGTGTTGATGTGGAATGCGACATATTTACTGCATTTGGTCGTACCGATTTATCACTACTGAAGACTAAACAGTATACTGCACTAACTTTGTCGTTTATTGGGTTTGGAATTTGTTAAAACACGACGATCGCGTTCTGAAAACATTGAGCGTGGGGCGTCGGTGTTTGTGGGAGCCGCCATTACCGGAAGTTGGTAATGACAGCTCTCAGAAATGTTTCGGAACGCGATCGTCGTGTTTGAACAAATTTCAAACCCTTAAATGACAAAGTCTTCAGTAGTGATGAATCGGTACGACCAAATGCAGTAAATATGTTGCATTCCACATCAACACGCCTGGTCGAGTGGGGTGCGCTTATATGATACTCCCCAGGGCCATCGGCCTTGTAGCGCTACTGGTGAGCGAAGTCGCAAAAACCAAAAATCACCGACCGCCTCACCGTAGCGCTACAATTTTGCAGCTACGCATTGGCCGAGCTCACAACTCTGGCCCATCCGGAGTGTACGTTGTGAACATGCCGGGCGCCCATCCAGGGATCCCCACTAGCCCTCCGAGTCCTCCCCCGTATTTCATCAATGTTGTGTCTGTGCAGACAAGCCGTAACGTAGCTACTGGACACAGGCTTTTTGACGTATTCTTTGCGAGAGGAGACGTGCACAGAACCACATGCACCATTCTATATCATGGGACGGACAAACACATGTACTCGTACTACACTACCGCCAGAAAAAATGTTTACCTCCTAAAAACGATGACGTCTTGGAACTTCGACCTGCCCTCATACAGGATCTCATCCACCTCTAGAGACATACACTGGCCTGGCCATAGAGGACTAAACTCGCTGAACCATCCGTCCTTTATAGTATTCATCGCCAGGAGATTTCAACCTAGTGTAGATGGCCTAGATACGGAACACACAGAGGTTATGCATCAGCAGCACACTGCACTGTGGATATGAATGACAAAATGGACGTGTGTATGCTTACACTTTACTCCACTGGCCGTTTCATGCAGACGACGATGCTGTTAGGGACGGACCATTAGATCTTGGGAGGGGGGTGGTCAAAAACAGAAAAAAAAAATTTTCAGAGCAGAAAGTTAGGAAAAAAAAAATCTTCAAACTAGT
>LD349748.1:0-22927 GCA_001465055.1 Ptychodera flava | reverse complement strand
TAACTTCACAAGCTCAAATACTGTCTGTGCTCGGGATCGGATCTGAACACGATACAGAGGTCAGAAGTTTAATATGCCGGTAGCTAGCCGATACGCGATCGATTAGTTCAACTCGAAATGTTGCATTTTTCGATCCTGATTCACCGTAACCATCGACATAAACACTTCTCAAAGCGATAGTTGCATAGATGTAAAACTATTCAAAACTTAATGAAGGTCTTTCATCAAAAGTGTGAATGCACTTACAAGCATTAGTGACCTGGAGGCAGCCATCATGGAGGACTTCTGTAATGTCCCGGATGTGACAGAAACCCTCTAACTCTCCGTTGAAATTTTAGAGTACCTGTCAAGATCCGGCCTAAATTTCCTTTCTTTGCATAGTGTTTTTACACAAAAATTTTTAAAACATCTCCAGTTTTAACTTTTTTTGTGGAATAAAAACTTACAATACTGTTGTTAGTTTGATTTTTATTTTGAAATTTAATTACAAGTTAAAGGCCCCAATTGACCTGTTCATCGCAAGGAGGTCGGGTCATATGCAAATTTTCTGCACGTACATGAGACCGCACATGCAAGTAACTACGATTCCGTGATACATTTTTTTCTTCTCCGTTGCAGAATGCCACGATACGAGCTTTCGCTTATATTAAGAGTCCTTGATAGGGTAAGCACTTGAACGAACAAATGAAAGTTGTTGTTATGTGAATGTATACATATTGTAACACCAGTAAGTAAGAACTACACTACCGCTATAGTTGAACTACCTTTGGAAATCACATGCAGCACAACCGGCCACTTCAGTCTTCAGGATGTATTGAAAGAGGACGATGCTCTTTATTCAGACAGTCACTGTGCCATACGCATGAGATTTCCACGTTTTAACATCTAAAGTTAAGATTTGTGTTTAAAGTTATCTATTTTGCATCATATATCGGAGAAAATCAACTCCACGTAATGTACATGTTCACAGTCCCTCTATAGTGGATAGAGGGACTGTGACATGTTCTTTCGAAAAGTTGTCCCCTGGTAGTAAAGGTTAGGGTTTTGTGCTCGGGTAATACATCGCATAGTGAACACAAGAAGGTGATTTGATTTCCCGTTTTTCTATCGCCTTTCAGTCAGAAACCATTGCAGCCATGAGAAGAGTTGGTGAAGCCATTATTGAAAGAGGCGGTTTGATAAGAGCAATTGAAAACCTGGGAGAGAAAAATTTGCCTTTCAAAATGATATCACACTCACAAGGTTACAGAAGTGGAAGGTAAGAACAGTTAATAGTGGTAAAATAACTCTTTGGTCCAGCTACTATGGAGAGAGACATTTCCAGGTTTTGAAGTCATACCAACACTGTCATTCTTACAATGATGGCTTTTTCTATACCAGTCACAATTCTACTGATATAAGATGTACCTAGACCTTTCAGTTCAGTCTTCTTTACAGATATTTTA
This sequence comes from Ptychodera flava, assembly GCA_001465055.1. Taxonomy (NCBI): domain Eukaryota; kingdom Metazoa; phylum Hemichordata; class Enteropneusta; family Ptychoderidae; genus Ptychodera; species Ptychodera flava. The sequence goes on along the minus strand of LD349748.1, from coordinate 21,482 downwards.
GTAATAAGCAAATCCAATCAGCCAAGCTTCCCTACTGCTGGACTTGATCACTTGTGAACAGCTGGCTCTAGCTACTTTGAAAGTAGCTCTGCTTGGCAGGGCTGTGTGTTACTGGCGTTATACGGCCTCCCACCACAGCCGTATAACGCCGGTAACACACAGCCCTGCCATGCAGAGCTACTTTCAAAGTACTTCTTCAGGTACACAGTGGTAAGTTACAGTTGATAACTGTCTTTTATTAAGGGCCGGCATTATCCATGCGTCAACAATATCAGTATACATCAGACACAATGTGTTTTTCCAGCAAGGTGAATACCTGTATTTTATAAACTTTAAGGAGAAGAATAAGAAAGCATACCGCTCGTATAGATCAATACTGGTAATATTGAAAATATTAAAGCTTACCAAAATTGTACTGGTCTTCTTAAAATACAATATGTATTTTAATGACTTTAATTTTTCTTCAGATACATCATAATGGAGTTTGAAGGCAAGCCGACAATTGTCAAATCAATGCGTGAATATTTACGACGAGATGTTGATGTCATCAGACCAGGTGTACTGAAACTTGACCCATACAAGAAGACACGGCCTGAATGTGATGGACCTGAACAGTCAACAGTCCAAAGATCACTCTCAGATGCATCATAGCATCAAAGGACAATTGTACTATAAAAGTGCTATTTTTGGAGATTTAAAGAAAAATATGTAAATTAAGTTTATAAATTGTGACCAGTATGAGTGTTTCCTTTCAGGACATACACATATGAACAATTTCATGATCTTTTATACAGTCATTTAAAAATTATAGCCAAAGATGAGAATTATCAATGAAATCAAAGCACAGAAAAATAGCTGTTCCTCATCAGTGTCAAATCCATTCTTTACAGGAACTTTTTTACATTATTTTAGTTTTTATTTATGTATATAACTATTATAAGAGGATAAAAAGGTTTTTTGTTTTTCAAGTCCATACAATACTTTTTATGATCATCACTCATAAATCATGCGTGACACAAGATTCAAAGAAAACTTTTTGTATCCAAAGTACAGCAGTTTTCACATTTTAAACACAGGGGTCAGCAAAAAGGACCATGGAAAATGGACTGCAATAGTTTTCCAAGCACCTTGCTACTGACCCATGTGTTTTTAAATGAAAACTGTCATGTCTGACTCTAATTAGCATGTATTTCTGTTGGATGACCAAAATTGCATCATATTTTTGTTCAAATATTTGTCAGTGAATCTTTTAGCATGTTTTGAGATTCTGACCGATATGACTGACTTCTCAGACAATAAAAAACTGCCGAAACACTGCAAAAAGTTGTTCTGCATACTGAAACATATGAAGTCATCAGTCATCAAAAGCCTCCTGACCTGCTCATAGGTGTCACACAAATGTTCAATATATTCTGGAAATGCACACCATTTTCATCAAAGTATGTAAATGGCATTTATGCAAATAGGTCATAATAATCTTTACGGCCCTGATACGGCTTTTGCGTACGGCGGAAGGGCCCAAGCGTGCGAGGGCCCGTACGCCGTACGACCAAGGGCCGCAAAAGCCATATCAGGGCCGTAAAGGTTTTATCATATACCTTATGGAATGATAAATATGTATTTTACATAATATTCAGCATTGTTTAGGAGATAAAAACCGCGCGATACCAAAAATTTATCGCCATTTGTGTCAGTTTTTCATAAATACGATGGCCGCTTCTCGTCGCGGATTGACATACATAATGGCGTCATTTGTTTACCTGCAGAATTCTAGAACGCGCAAAGCAACATCCGTACTTTTACGTGACCAACAGAGATCAAGGCTGAAATCGAGGTGTAAGAAGGACAAAAGCGTGATGTCAGTTTCTTGCAATTTATACTAAACAGGTACGCACCTAGTATACACAGGATTTCACTAGAATTTAGAAATATAAGCCGATGTCACCGGCGCGGTTCCACTGTCGCCACGTGCAACTACGATCTGAGCGAGCAGACGTTTTCCTAATCTCACGCTGGCTTTGTGTACGAATGGAACGTTTGCGGATAGCAACACGCGTAGTAACCAGAATTGAGATAGTTCAGAAATGCATGCGATTGCCCATATTTGGGCACCGGGCCGGGGCGTGATACGTAAAAAAAATGCACGGATCTGAGGGCGCTTTCTCCCATAGCTTTACACAGGCACGTGAATGTAGGTATATGATAAATAGCACTGGAGATTGATAATCCAGCATATTTGAAGTGTCAGAATAGAATATTAATGGTGAGCAATTACAGCAGTCCAGGATCAAGGAACAGGAATTGATTGCTAGAACCAGAGACTTTGTCATAAAGCTGGGTAGATGACACAGTGAATGCTAGTAGTATTTAATGATAAGAAATGTGTGGCAGGACTAGCAAAGTAGACTGCAGGATCACTAGACTGGTGGTGTTCATGGTCAATTGACTACTAAATATTTGACAGTTATTGTCATTTCTGTTCACAGAATGGCAACTTGCTCCATACTCTATAAATTATGACTCGGGTATTTTCATAATTTGATTGCTTTGCCTTTGTCAAAGAGATACGGAAAACCCAGAGTTTCCAAACTTCTGAATGTTTAATACAGCAGTTTGGGTAAATATGTTTTTGTATTGTATTGTCACAGCAAGTTTGTGTTCAAGAATAAAAGAATGCTTGTCAATTAATGTCACTTGGATGATTTATCTCTTTGCAATAGGTACAAATCATGAATAAATTTGGGTTCCCATTATCGTCAGTCTTTGAAAAAATGTATTTTGTTACTGCTATTGCATGTCATTCATACAATATGAATGGATTTCCTAATTTCTGACCAATGCCATTGAAGTTCGATAGTCAAGGAACTACCTAGTTCAGGTAACTTTTTTTGATCTGTGACCCCTGATTTTTGAATGAATACTTATGCCTGCTGTCATGACCATTTGACTGAAATACTGCTTGCCAAAGCTAAGGAGGTAGGCATTAAAACGCATTTGAATAAAAAGGTTTCATCACAGCTGCTTGTAAAGTAACAGGAGACCATACCAGATCACTATTTTGAAAGATGGCAGACTTCGACAGGTTCCAATGACTAAAAAGCAAAAGCAGAGGGGAAACCATGACAAGCCGTTCCAACCACCCGCAGTCTCCTTGACGGCATGAAGTTTATGGCTCTACTTGATCCGAAAAACAGCGACAATCCTTCCATTTTTGAGGAGGACTTCTCATTTCTAAGAAGTACTTCTTAGTACTTCTTAATACTTAAATTGTGTCAACCAAAAACAGGGAACTTTTTTGCAAGTATATAGAGTTGATATTATGGATGACTTTCGAAATTCATGCAAATTATGAATAACACCTAACTTGTGGGCCTCCCGGCATTGAGTGGTAAAGAGCTGGTTCAGATGGAGAGAATTAGCATGTATACTTAGCCAACGACAACTTGACATTGCATTTCATGTACAAAGCTGACAAAGTATGTGATAAACACTTGTAAATTTAGTCAAGTGTCAATCGAGTCTTTCAAAGTAGCGTCCTTGGATTACCGTAAGTATCGTTGAATCATGGTGTCCCTGGGGAACAATATGAAGATTTCAATATTTTTTGTCATTGTAAATTAAAAACAGTAATCTGTGACTCCGCCAGATTAACCCTTGTAATCGAAGATGTTGACTTTCAAACTCTGACAACTACTGCAATGGCAGTTGACTGAGTATTCACACGTCTTTCAAGAAAGTAGACAACACGGAAATATGTTATCGTTACTCGTCTACGAACAGCCAACCAGACAGCCTATTTGTTTGGGTCGAAACTACTTCATTCCTATTAGACAGAAATGTAGAAGTCGGGAAATGCTGGTCAAATGGTAAAATTGAAATTATTATGAACTAAATGAACTATACCATAAGAACGTAAAGATACCCCTTAATTAGAATCTTATGGAAATGATCTTAATCATCCGGGTATTTTATAGTCCAGCTTGTTGGTGACACAAAACAAAGAGATGTATTCACACGCGAAATTGTCGGAACATGCACAATGTCATTGAGGTGATATCAGCATAAGCTGATGTGAGTAAACAAGCTGGAAGTTTAAGGGTAGACTTTTCGAAAATATTTGTTTTAGATAATGATTAATTTACGAGAATTTTATCAGAAGTGTAATTTTACGAATTCTATCACTTATTAAGATATGTAAATTATTACCCGCTAATTGTTAGATTTGTTTGTATGATTAAGTTTTACCTCGAATTATTGTAATGGTATAAATCGAACATGCAATTATAATTTAGTTAAGAGGGTGTAAAATTGGGTATTAGTTGTGGTATAGCAGCCTCTTATCATCAGTGGACTTTTTGTAAGCGTGGGTATCGAGATGTAATTTCTACACAAAAGAATAAACGGATGTTAATTTTTAGGACTGAGAGTCTCTTCTCTGTTCTTGTATCCCGACGACCCCTCGCATGGTAATATCCCGATGGAAGACGACAGTGAACTGCAAAACGTGGTGGGAGAATCCGAACATACAGAGCTATAGCTCTCAGTTGGAAAAGGCAACATGGATGTTAGAATGTACAGTACGATGGACCGAACCCGTAGAGAAACTGGATATCTAGTTCAATGGCAGCAATATTTCACTGCAAAGATAGCAGAAATACGGGACATTGTCTTTTGAAACAGCGATTGCTTGGGACCAGGCATCTTCCGCGGTTGTAAAAAAGAGAATGCTCGGATTCTCCACCATGTCTATCTGGGATATATAAGCTCAGAGTGGAACATTGATTTACATTAAAAATGTCTATCCTTAAACTTCTAGCTTGTTTGAGCTGATTAGCTTATGCTGCCATCAGCTCGATGACTTTGTGGATGTTCCAACAATTAAGCGCGGCGTGTGTCTAGATAAGTGACACTTTGGTGCTAGTTCACCATCAACTTTGTGTTGTTTGTCAGTGTTTCCAATTAACACATAACTGTGAAGAAAATTTGATGAAGGAAGCTGTCGAAGAATATACCGCTTTGAATAATAAGTTCTTGTCCCAATTAAAAAAATCAATGCAGTCAAGGCAAAGGAAAGCTCGACTTAACAGGAAAAGGAACGGAAAAAGAGATAGTGATTAAAGAAGACCTGAAACAACAGTAAGCTTAAAGTTGGAGTGCATAGAAGATAAGGTGCACACGAAGTTGAACAGGTTATCAGACACTGTCCAGAAACTGAAAAGGGACAAAACACAGCTGAGTTAACTAAATCGGTATTTCCGTTTAGCAACAGCATTAAAAGATACAGATGACCAAAATCTTAAACATGTGATCAGTATATTTAAGAAAGAAAAAGAAAGGAAAAAAATATGTGAGTGCTAAGTTTGAAGAAATTGTTGATTACAGAGATGTGAAATCAATCGGGGATTGAAAATCTACTGACGAGGTACTATTGATAAGGTTATGAGCTGCTTTCCTGGGACATTGTGCCCTCAGTATAAGCCATGTTATGCGTACAGTTGTCCAAACTCAGCCTGGAATAAGTTTCGGTTGGTTACCAAAGCCAACTCGGGTGAAATGTATGGTTATAAAGGCCACTTTACTTGCGAAAGTTGCTGCTTGTGCTGCGATTGATTCGTCATAATTTTTCCTCTTCATAGTGACGGGACAGCAAAGAATGCGCAGAAAGATATCAACTTCCTAACCACTACAGACTCCATGGGACTGTTGCAGCTATCCTGCAGTATCCCTATCCTCGGGATGCAGCTGCTCAGATGGAGAAAACCTGTTCATGTCGGTATTGAATGACTGGCTGAAGCTATTGGATTAAGTGATGACAGGGGAGTGAAGGCAAAACAGGTAAATGAGTTATTGTCTAAACACAAAAATTCCATGCAAAAGAGAGCTAGTGTGATGAAAAATTTTTCAGGAGAATACAAAAATTGGCAAAAGGAAGTGTTGCCTCAGCCACTGAAAATTGGAAGATACTGAATGACCACTCACAAGCGAGTTCTGAGAGAAGTGAACGACCTGTACTATGCCTATACTTTCTTTTCAAGAGGTGACATATGGCATCTTGAAGAAGTTGGAAGAGATAGAAACTGGTGAGTGTACGACAGACAAACAGCACTTCATCCATTTGGTTCATAAAGATTCAGCTACAAGGTTAAGTCTTGATGTAAAGCATTTGAACCATCTGCAAGTGAGTTTGCGGGTCATGTCATGCAAACTGATTTCAAGCCTTCCTCGGCAATGGTAATATCAAGCTGGAATTTTTCAGGGGTAAGGAATTCAAGTGCATTTATATAAAAGTATCAAGTGCGTATTACCAAATAAAATGTGAATAACTCCTGTGGCAGTCTGCAACCCACCGAGGCAGCTTTCTCAATAAAAGTCCTTGCTGGGATTCGTGTTCTTGGTATCCCAGAAAAGAACACAAACTCTCGGAGTCCATGGATATGATCACCTCTAAAATGTTTGTTGTTGATGCTTTGATGTGGTTTACATGAAATATGCATATATATTAGTTGGACTTCGTTTTTCTTTACCGTGAGCCAGATGGCTAAACAGTGTCTAATGTCGACATTGTCTGTCTGTCTGTCTATATTTTTCTTATTTGCATAATTATAGAATTTCTTAAATAAGCTATATCTCAAAAAATGAATGAACCAAATTTTAAATAAACTGCAACATCAAAACTATTTGATGGTCTTACTATTGTACTGAAAGGTTCGTTGAAGCGGCTTACAAATTAAAAGCTCATTGACATATTTTAAAAATTATTGTATATTAGGCCATACAAACTTCAATGCGCCAAATTTCATTAGATCTCTGAATATATGTACTAATAGGCCATACATCAAACCTGAATACGCTGGAATTTACCAGATTTCTAGGGTACATTAATTATACTTAGTTTGAAATATGTTGAAAGTTTGGTTAGATCATTTAAAGAAAACTGTTTGTTTGTCGTCCTTGGATTTTTGAAAAACCTACCAGCCAGCCAGGGGAAAAAAACAAACACAGACAAAAAACACATGTGTATCAACATTAGCTCAATTTTTATTTGGTTTCTTTTAGAAAATAATATTTTTATTTGTAATAGTGTTTACATTGTGTTTGTTTTCTGAATTTTCTCTCAAAACCTACCAGCACGCGGACGGCAAACAAATAATTTTATTTAAAGCGCCTTAGTTTGACATGCTCATTATAATCTTATTTGCATATTCAGTGACTTTCTGTAATTTGGCCAAATATCAAAACTGAATGAAATGAATTTGATCTGGCTTCATAATGAGCAGCCTACCATCAAATTCAGTAAATTATTGATCAGATTTGAAGTCACAACGTATGGTCCTAGCGGACGACATTGCTTTTAAAACCGCTCGGCTAAGTCACCTCCCTTAAAAAGAAAGAGAGGTTCAAAATTCTAGCTGTTGTTACAATCTTTCCGACCGCGACTCCTCCATCCGCTGTGGAGTTTAGGAAGCACTCGTACACAAATACTCGCTGTGGCACATCAGTGTTGTTCAACAACGGGAATCTAATTATCTGTCCTCGAGGCGCGTTCTACCTTAATCTGTTCCGGAAGGAAATGACAATATTTTAATAAACTCCCTCATTGATAGCTGATTTTTCGTAAACAGGTTTAAGCCACATAAATAAAAATTTAAAAAAATGCAACCCGACCAACCTTTTTCCCTGATATGGCATATTAACGGAAACGCAACATTTTTTATGCCTTGGGTTATTGACCTCTTCCCAGAGTTAACTCTGACCATATCGACCACTCCAGGTAATTTACATTAATTGCGTTTAGCGAACTTTACAATTGAAACCATGTCGACAGCCTGGGAACCGCGAATTTTATTTGGTACTCGGGCGGAAGACTTGAAAAAATATTGAGTTTTCATACTTCATATGAAACCCTGAGAACAACGTGTGCAATATTAGCTCGAGCAACCGTAACTTGTATAAATTATCATTTTGGGTGTAATATATGACAAATGCAAACTACATTTTCAATCGATTTTCATCGACAGAAACATTGTCTATACTGGTGTTTCTCTGCAAGAACTTGAACCCTACTGGTCACTTTCCCGTTATGGCACGAGCAGCATATACAGCTTGTTTTTGTCCGTTCTCAGTTTATTACTGGCAGTCAAGATTATCTGCGATCATAGAACGGAAAATCACGTATTTTTAGCAGTCTTCAGCCACCTTGTTTTGCAGGTAGTTGCTATGTATGTCGCACGATGATTTTGTTGTGAACTGTTCGGTTTGCCGGGTTGGGGGAGGGAGTCAGAACGACTCCTTTGAAACACCGACATAGACGAGATGACCATTTTTTGTACACAAGCACCCTTGCTACAGTGGTTCCACAGTAACAGCTTTTCACTATCTAATAACAAAATTAATAACTCTTGAAGATTGCTACTTCTCATGGCCATTTTAACATTTTTTTTTCAGAACGACATTGTTGTTTTCTGAGAATTGTCCCGGGATAAGATTCTTCAAAGCCTGGTGTGCGATATTTTACACTGTACATTGACAATTGCAACATACTGAAATACGCCAGAATTTACAGTTTGCATCTGGTTGAGATGAAAATATTTTGATTAAGATAGCATGGTTTTCGTATCTCCTTGACTTGGCCGGTGACCCTTTCACTCCATTCAGCGTAGGACACGTTTCTCGTTCAGTAACGGTTGTACGCGAGTTGCGCAACATGGCTTTGATGTCAACGTCCTCAAGCGTTATAAAGTTGGTTCACTCATTATAACCTCAGCTTTATCATTCGATTACGTGTCATTGAATACGATGCTTTCTTCCTATGTAGTTAATTTGGAATACGTAAGTTGGGGTGAGTAATCGAGAAATGTAATTAAAGAAATTAAATTCTCCCTGAAAAACACAACCGATGAGAGAGGCTGAAGCTACGGTTCGGAGAAGTTCATTATTTTTCGACTATTATATAAAGCGGATAGCTCATTTCCGTCGGCGTCTCCGTAATCGATACACAAGTATCGCGATTCCGTGTTGTGTCCGACGACTAGAGAGGACCTGCAGATTACATGAAGACTACAATTTGCAACAAACTTGATGTACATGTCTGCATGTCTGTCTGTCTGTCTGTCTGTTTTTATGTATGTATGTCTGTCTTTATGTATGTATGTATGTATGTATGTATGTATGTATGTATGTATGTATGTATGTATGTATGTATGAATGAATGTATGTATGTATGTATGTATGTATGTATGTATGTATGTATGTATGTATGTATGTATGTATGTATGTATGTATGTATGTATGTATGTAATGTGTATGTGTGTGTATGTGTGGATGGATGGATGGATGGATGTACGTATGTATACACATAGAGCATGCGGTGTTGTGCCCTTGAGCAATGAACTTTACTACTCGGGAAACAAATTTCCTAAAAAGTTTACCGATGGTTGGTAAAACTATTTTTGGCCGCTCTTGAAGGCGGAACAACGGCAAGAGATTGTTATCTGCCAAAAATACATGGGAATGAGCTACCGTACTGCAAACCAATGCATTTAATAAGGCTGTCACACGAAAAAAAATATTTATTTCATAAATTTAATATATTTGACATTTCCTTGGCGCGTCGCAAATATCCAAAACGTTCAATATATGGAAGTCCTGTTAAGACAAAGACACCAAAGCTGTTAAGAAAGGTTGGTGGTATAAATCTTTATTGGCAATATATATCATAGTCAAACGTATTAAAATACAATAAACCATAGCAAGAAGAACCTTAAAGCTTGTCCTGAGATCAAGACACCCCTACCCCTGGGGACGGACTTTTGTGCCATTCCCTATGGTTACAGTCAACTCAGCACAAGTTATACTCTGCGAAAACCGTTTTTGCTGGACATCAATTCTTGTAAAAACTCTCTTGATTGAAACGAATTTGGCGCTATACCAGTTTGGCTGAAGATAAAACTCGACCCACATTTCAACTCCATGAGTTGCAAGCAAACTAGGCTGAATTGTAATCTTCGATTCTAGTAATACAGTAGAATCTACTAATTTTATGTAAACCAAGTAATTGCTGCGCAAGCGAATTAATCCTTTTTTTGTTTCCACGTCACGTGATTCTGTCCTGATTTTTTAAAGTGAGGACAACTGATAGACATGCTATGAACTCTACCTACTTGCACACTGATATCATAGGGCATTGGTTAAGATTCCGGAGTCAATATCGGAGAGGATGACCTCGAGATATAAGGCATGGTGTTGAGCCCTTGAGCATGCAAGGCACATTACTTCTCATAGCTCCATAAGGTAATGGGATTATTTGACCCTGTTATTGAACTTTTGTCTGTTTGGTGATAGATTGAATTAAAAACGTGTATATGGAGTTATGCTTCATTTTTTCCGTCACAGTATTTCGTTGTTCTTGGTCGAGTCAGCGTATTATCGCCCAAATTTGGAGCCTAGACTAGGTCAAGTCGGCCCGGTTTTTGATGTTTTTTTGTAGAAACTTCAACAGTCTTTAATTTTGTTCATCTATCTATTAGTAGTAAATTAACAAAGGGTATAATACAATCGGTTCTCGGTGGCTTACAGACCTGTAAAGGGATACACTGTTTTTTATTAGGAGAGGAAGATCAAGTAGAGATTTGGTTTCATTTTGACTTCGAAGGAGAGGGAGCGTCCGACAACACTTACAGGCAAGCCTTGCCACTTAATGACTGGATTGTTTGTACAGGATAAACAACAGAATAATAATACACGTAATAGTGTGCCTGACTTTAATTTGGATGTGTGTGAGTCAATAGCCATCTGGTCGTAAAGACATTAACTTGCACCCAAGGCTGGTGATAGTAATCTGTCTCAAGGCTTACATGTCAGCATATATTTCGGTGTCGGTTTTCTGTTGTTTATCCTGTACAAACAATCCAGTCATTAGGTTCCTACTGTTAATGATATGAAAACGTTTAGTGTGTGTAAAAAAACATGCATACCAGGCATCGAAGCAAGGCTTGTCTGTAAGCGTTGTAATTTCCAGAATGTCACACTTTCGTACTACCTCGTGCAGTTTAGATCTAACGATGCAATGGTTTCCTCGCGTCAGCAACCCTTGACGAGGCAACGCTATTGGACGAGATCTTAGCAGAGCAATCTGTATACTTGAAACTAATTGTTACATATGCATATGTGAACATACGCCAATTTTCAAAAGTCTACTAATGGATGATTCAGCCCAAAGAAAACACTTTTCTGATGAACATTGATATTTTCTACGAAATCGATATTGATCATCGCAATGTAAATATGTACAATGTGGAACGGACCAATACCACGCGTATCGCCACGTGTTTGGAATGCGTACATAACTCATAAATTGAATAATACTTCTGCAGTTAGGTCCAGGGCTTTTAATAGTTCGAAAGTATCAGTGGCTCATCAAAGTGAATTGAGTGTCGTTGCCTCCAAGATATGAGCCTCGTGCATGACTGCGACTGAATAGCACAACGCAATAATACCCTGCAGAGCTCATTAAGTTGCGATGACTCTGCGCACTTCGAGTCTTCTCTGGAAAGAATCCATTCAGTAACGGCAAAGCGTCCACTTTCGACGACACTTTTACAGCAGGTAGTGCAATGGAATCCTGTACAGCATCGGTCAAACTGACGAGAGTTTGGTTTGGGTGAGTCATTTTGATCAACTGCACCTATCTGCGGCAGTTCCTTTTACTTATCAGCCAGGTTGATTGAATCGGCAAGACGTAAATCCCGTGAGAGTGGATTATTAGCCACCCCAGACAACATTTATGTTTGGGTATGTATGTTTTGTTTTCTGTTGAATTGACAATAGCTGTGATAGTTGATGACAGCTGACTATTTATGAAATTTTCATAATTTCTGGTATGGAAAACTTGTACGTTCCCTGTCTCCTCAGTGAAGTTAAGAATAAATTCATCGCTGTGGCTTTACTAACGCAATATATTATGTCCACTGCGCAATGTCATTGTTGATAGATAAATTCCATTCTGGACCATAAGTCAACGGTTGTCAATAGTGTAAGGAATCAAGGGCGTGCAAGGAATCAAGGGCAACGCCACGATCTTTAACGTTTATTTATGGAAAATGACGAAAGGGAAGCCAGTAATTATTGATCTAATTAAGAGAGAAATATTGCTACTTCCTTCAAGTTCAGATGTCCAAAATATTCCTTTACAAAGCATTTTCACACGTACGAAGAAACAGATGCCATGGGTTGCTTAAAAAGCAATGGAGCTCCATTATGATATATTTATGAAAGGCACTGGGAGAGACTGCTAGATCAGCATTTTGTCCATGCCTTAATTTGTGAAAAGACAAATATTTTTGTCTTGAAATTTAACAATTGAATGCTACATCTTTTTTAAATACATTTTTAATACAGCTTCTTGTACCGATCAGTTATGAAAATCATTCATATATATATATATATATATATATATATATATATATATATATATATATATATATATATATATATATATATATATATATATATATATATATATATATATATCCCCTCCCGACAACTGCATTGAGTCTGGACCTTACTTCACGGCGGACATTTTGCCACGCTGTAAAGTTGGCACTGCAATATACAATACTTCGTAAGACATCACAATGTAAAGCTATAGACTATCACTCACTGAATACTCGGTCTGTACATCTAGTGTACTTTCTTCCATTCTAAGTGCAGTTTCTCTTACTCAGAGTATCCAATTATTCCCCTTTTTGCCTATTCACGTTTTACATGGCATTGGTTATTGTTGAATGGAAACGTTAAATCGACTTAAATGTCATTGCTGACAATAAAAAAATGCTATATATACTTTTAAAGACTGTTTACAACGGGCAGGAAGTCATCGCTTTGTATCTTTCACTCAGTAGTTGGCAATTCTCAGAAATTATCTATACTAAAGTTGTTTTTTAATGAAAGACATCAGGAGACGTTGTAAATGATTCCATATTTCGGTTAGTTGTGAGCACTTACAGATGAATTAGCAATTGATTTTAAAATTAACTTTAAAATAGGGTGTCTTCCATGTCCTACTTTGAAAGAAATTAAAATTTCCAGCTTGGTACCGAGACATTTCTGTAAATCCAAGGGCCTTACAACTGTAAGAAGCTGAAAAACTAAGCTCTGATCGCAAAAATAATCAGCATTTCAGGCTTTCGACCTGACAAGAATGTATAGGTAACACTGTGTCGTGTCCGTGGTATCGTTGAAAACAAATACAAAGTTGATTGTGGCACCGCTGAGATAACATTTACTTCTACAGGTGCTCGCCCATGGGTACTTCTCCTATTGTGGCGACTCACAACAGCTTTCTCCTCGTTCAGTGTTTCTCGGGGTTATCGATCGCCGCGCCATGCAAATTATGACCGAAGGACATGGCATGCTTTCTGCTCGTTGCGTACATTTCTCGGGGTTATCGATCGCCGCGCATGTCAATTATGATCGGGGGACACGACATACTCCCTGACACTGACAACGGAGAGGGCAGAGAGATCACATCATATTCGAAAGGTGGCATCCCTCGGAGCGTAGTAGGCCGGCGCAACACAGCCAACAAGACAGAAAAAGCTTCGGCCCGTGGCGATACGATTATTGCAGCTTCTAGGGGAGTGTTCAATGTTGTGTTTTTTTATTGGTATCAAGTACGAGTATGCGACACTATTTCATGAAAAAAAGATAGGGCTTTTGGAAACTCAGTTCATCACGGTATCTGCACAAGCTTTTGTACGGCTTCCCATGGTTTTAAGAGTCACTGAAGTGGCCAAAACGCAATGTACAGTGACTTGACGTAAAATCGAAACATTGGGAACGGTCGACGGTAGGTGTTTGTCAATTGTGAGATATTTATGAACAGATTTAATTAAATATAAATACAAAAGTTCGGAAATGTTCTTTTCAAAACATGGGCTTGATTAGCTTTTACGGCCGTCAATATCTATGAGCGACGGCATAGAGTGTCTTTTTGAAACCTCTGAAAATTCCACGTTTGGATTAAATTTGTAATAGGCCTAATCGATCATATTCGAAACTTGCAAAACACATTTGCAAAACTTGTCATATAACATTCTATAGCCAGTAGCTGCATGGTCTACATGCCACAGCTAACATTTTCGTGAATTCGCCTGCAAACAATGGGGTTTTCTTCTTATGAACCGCACATTTCAACCACCGCATTATTTATTGAATTTTTCAGCATTTTGCCACAGATCGTATAGGCCAATAATGCATTTAGAATATATGGGCAGGTCCAGGATCTATTTACCCTTTCCGAAACACATGTCATAATCTCTCAGCTCGACCATCTTTATAATTAAGTTTAGAACTTGCTCACATAGTTTCCTGTGCACAAGATTGGAGCATGTTCGAGAAAACGTCACGTGTAAAGCCATGTGCAATGTTTCACCGTGTGTGTGTGCATGACTCGACCCCCTTTGGGGACACGCCATTTGAAAATACTTGGAAACACGTGCAACAGTGCTCTTCTCATTAAGAGCTTTTGTTCAAATCACGCTTGTAGCCTTGTGCCTTTTTCTTTCTGGCACTTCCATTGTAATTGGGGACTGCACAGAAATTCCGGGGTGGGGGTGGTGGTTTTGGGAATGGGTTACCAATTTTTCGAGCAAGCATTTTTAAAGGGTTAAATTTTCCCCTTCAAAACTTACTATATCCGTGTATTTCTCTGTATATGGTGTTCAACATTGACTTTTAGACTGTAGTAAGTTTCTTGAAAATCAATGATGGCGCTCTCTGTACAACTACATGTCAACTAACTTATAAATGAAGGCTAACATTACAGCTGTGATCCCTTTAAATTTTGAATTGCCAATTGTATTTCAAGTAGTTAAAATTATTTATTGTGAAATGTGATCTCTTTTTCATAGAATTAATTGAAAGTTTGCATATTAGTGATTATTTGTAAAGGTTAAAAAGTGTCATTTGAAGGGTTACAGGTCAATTGATAAATTATATGTCAATTCAGATGGTATTGATACGGACTGTCACACTTTTTTTTGCGCATGAAATTTGAGAAAAGTCGTTATGTTTCCTGCGTGTGCATTTAATGGAGTCACTTTTCCGCACACCGTTATTTTGCAAAACACCAGCCCTCCTCCTGTATAATTTTTGCCCAGTCCCTTACGAACTTTTTGGTTTTGCATAAAACATGCTATTTAAAGGGCAGTGTGAGTTCTTTTGAAATCACTGGGCTTCGAGGTCGGGCTCAGATGTTTTTTTCTCTCTCTCCTCCATCGTGTCATAACGATGTTCTTCACCTTCAAATGTGAGTATTGGAGTTTTGTTCTTTTAAAGGATTTTGTCAACACTGTAATGTTGTTTGTACGATGACAAAGCGCAACGCAGGAGTGCGAATGCCAACACACATTTCAATTTTTATCGAATCACTCACTTTTGAAATATGAAGATGTAAAAATGTGCCAGGCGATATGATCGACCATAACTGTCATTGTTCAGTCATTAGAAACAGTGTAAAGTTACTGTATTCACGCATTGCATTTTGCCTATCTCTATGGCGACAACAGTGTAGTAAATTACAACAGATTCCATGATAAATCCATGGAAAACTTCGAGAAAGACCTTTCCCTACAGCCGCTGATGTGAGAGACCCCCCAAAATAGAAAATATCGATGATTATTCCGTTGCTGCTGTCACTGATAAAGTGCACTGCAGTGTTAATATTATTTGTCTGGAGAAATGTTTTACATACATGGGGCTAATTTCTTTTAAAAAATAATACACTTTACGATATGATGCATCGTTGCATGTTGCTGAGATCATTACGCCAATATTTCGTCACAAATCTCCGTTACAAATATCATAATGGCACTGACAGAATGAAATCTCAAGACAAGCCTGACCGTTTACTGGACCGCTGACGTAAGATAATCTGGGTTTTGTCTAATAATTTTGACAAAACTATATCCAAAAAAAGGAAACAGGAAAGAATTTCACGCCGGCTACAAATTTACTGAGTAAGCAGAGCTTAAGTACCCCAAACCTTCCAAATAATTTCATATTTTAAATCTCCCGTATATGTAATTGTATGTGCTGTTTTACTTATGTAGCGTGGTTGCAATAATTCCGTTTTCTTCTGTTTGTTTTTTATGATCTCAAAATTTTGAATTACATAACTTTCAAAAAGAATACGTATGTTGTCAATCGTTCTTTCGAAGCATGCCTTTCTAACGGGTACCTTTATTTGAAAAGTGAATTTGCCTGAATCTCTTGTACTCACGACGCATATAACGACACACAGGGTGCGAGTGGGGCTTTTTCAACTGATATATACAATACAGTCCTGATTTCAACACATTTCATATGGGGAGGAGAACAGCTATTGAACACGTGTAAGGCCTGTCGTTAGGAGTATAGCACGTTTTAGTATTACCCTAGGGATTGACACAAAACATCGTTATTTCCCGGGGGCACAGGCCGAATGGTTTATTTCTGTGTTAGGGATTTGACGGTAGTAAAGGGCAGAAGAAGTGGTCCGGTCAGTATGTTTTTACAGCTTGCTACAGGTAGAAACAGAACTCTATCCACTTCGGCCGTAGAATTGCCAATTTCTTCACAGAAAGAAGCAGAAACATCTCCTATACGCGGAAGAACACCCTTGATTTTATCTAGTCTTTGTTATATTGAAGGGCTTTTCAAATTTCTGCGCCGACGGAACGCAAAAGCTCTCTTAGGGCTAACTGGATGAGCTTTAAAAAGTATCATTTTGGATGTGGTGAAAGGTGTTCGTCGCTGAAGTACCGACGTGATATGAATTTTTCCCGCCCTATAGGGAGGTTGTAAATTAAGTACCAGCAGTGAACAGCAATAACTAGATAGAACGAGCCAATGAGGGACAGGACAGAAATTACAGGGGGAAAGCCGGTGTTTTTGGGCAGGGTCGCAATTTTTCTCGCACACAGTTTCGAAAGGTCATGAAATTTAACGCATGCCTTTGGGGGTGGGTCACCATTTTTTTGCGCAACTATTAAAAACCAAGGTGTTGCCCATATAGTGCTTCGTCCAAAAATATCAAATCAAAATACATGGGAGTCTATTGGGCAAAATATTAACAACAAAGCAAGCTATATCATGTACTTTTATATGTGTTTAATAATTTATGTAAATGTATTTTACCTGAAAGGGGAGGTAAAAAGTGCAAATGTGTACAAGAAATTTGATTTGGATTTCATCGAAAATGTTGATTCACTATAGGGCCAACGTGTATAATGGAATTTCACCGAAACTGGGGAACCACTATACATGGGAACCTATGAGAAAAACTGTGAATATATAGTTTGTTTGTTTTTTCAATACAAAACCAGCAGTATCTATGCATTTATAGACGTTTGATAGTTGACATAAAAGTACTCGCTTAAAAAAGGGTGTTTGAAAGAGCAGATGTGAACAACAAATGTGATATTGGAATTTCACCTAAAAGTATCAATTCACACCTCATAGTAGTATAGAGGTAAAATATTAAACATTTCCCTAAGAAAAAAATGCTATATCAGTGCATTTATTGGTAAATATTGCCCAGTAAGGACATATATAGACTGCAATAAGTTGTTTGACAAACAATAATAGTGCTTTGAACAATTAAAAGTCAAACTATATGAAGGTAAACATTACAGCTTTTGTCCCTTTTGATTTTGAATAGCCAATTGTACTGCAAATAATTGATAGAATTATTTATTGCGAAATGTGATCTTTTTCCATCAAATTTCTTGAAACCGTGCATAAAAGTGATTGTTTGTAAAGGTTAAAAGGTATTTGCTGAAAGTTCAAAGGTCAAATGAGAGATTTTATGTCAGATATTATTGAGATGTCTGATATTATTGTTCCTCTGGTACCAAAATTTGCAGTCACCTCCCAATTTTATCCTTGATTTTGAAAGAGACTGGTTGATAGTTTGCTGAGGAAGTTTGAGCAAAAATTTTCACTCTTTCAATTTCGAGGCGCGAACAAGCCAAGGTATCATTTGCGTTGACATGATTTGAAAATATCAAACAAGGATTCCATACTACATAAACTTAAAATATTTCATCTTTTTTTCTATTCTAGACAACAACTGTGATTTCCTGTAGTGGTTGCACTTAATTGGCCGTCGCTGAACGGTGGAGAGTATGAACCCAACCGCGACAGGTGTCTGCAATTGGTAACCTCTTTGGTCTGCTTGTATCCACGTGACCAAAATGCCGGTATCCAAGTGACGATGCCATCGATGTAGTTTCGAAAACATTGCAGTGAAACTTTGGGAAAACTTGCATCATAGAATTGTCTACATCTACACCTTGTCGCCGTCTAAGAATACGAACATGAAGATCAGCTTTTATAACTCGAGCGGAAACGCAGCCGATGCTGCGATGAATTTTACTTCCATAGTCGAAGGTCAAGCTTATTTTAACTCAACGTCATCTCCGGAGTTTTCCTCATTATATGATGCTCAAGTACTCACCATCGCTCAGCCAATACTTTTAGTTTTATTTATCGCCTTTTCAACTATCGGAAACGGTATTGTTTTTGTGTGTATTTTGAAATTTCCCGAATTGCGAAGAAGTCCGCCGTTTTTTTTCATTGCCAATCTGTCCCTGGTTGATTTGTTGACTGCCGTTCTTTGTTTACCACTGTCTCTAATAACATCCATTCATGAGCGGTGGGTCTTTGGAGCGCTGTTCTGCAAACTTAGTTCAACCCTAAACATGGCGCTGTTCATCGAATATCTTATATCTCTCGGTCTCATTGCCGTTGATCGTTTCCTAGCAGCGGTGAAACCCTTCCTCACTCTCGGAGGCAAGGGTATTACCAGAAAAAGAGCCGTTACAATGATTGCAATATCATGGGTTTTGTCATTGTTCGTTTCTTCTCTTGGGTGGGTACATCAGCTTGGAGTGTCAACACATTTTGATTCTATTAGACTTTCCTGCTATCCAGATTTAATTGAGAATAACATGCTGTGGTTATTGTGCAACATCACTCTGTTTGTCGCTATAACGCTCATCATATGCTGTTACACGTGTCTTGTCCTGCGCGTCTCACAGAAGAAACGCGCCTTCGAGATCCAACGGAACGTTAGCGTTAAAAATCAAAAGGGCTCTGGTGTCTTCTTCACGGCGGCGCTCATCCTCGTCGCTCACATAGTCACGTGGGTCCCGTTCGCAATGTTTTTTGGCTGGGTCAAAGAACCGTCTCACAGAGGAGCCGCCGTAACAACATGGATACTGTACGGAAGCGGGTGTGTGAACCCAATCATATATGCCTTGCGTGGTTCCAAACTGCGGAATGTGTTGGCAGGGCGTTTGCGGGTTAAAAGATACCCGACAATTAAATGCCAACAATTGTTATAGATGTAGCGTTGCAGGACATCAGCGGCAATATGATCAATATGATTGGTTTCATTTCATCGTATGCCATTTTCCGTGGAATGTCAGACTGAAACGTCGATAACATCAATGCATTTGGTTAAAACACAAAAGTATATTTTATGTATGATACTGTAATAGTCAGTATTGCAAAGTGAAAACTAAAGAGACTCGAGCTACGATGCAATTTGCTGATAAAACGGTAGAGAAGGTTCTCGGAAACAAAATTGAAATTTCCCGAAATGGTTAGCAAAGAGTAGCTATCTTTATATTTTTGCAAAAAAAAAGTTTTTTTGCCTTCACTGTGACTTATTTTAGGGGTATTATTACTAGTTCAAAAATCCTCTGTATCACCTAGTTTACTCTTTTTTGCCAAGATACAACTGTATCAGGGAATTTGTTAGGTGTTCAGTCCGTCATTACAATGTGATTCGAATTCTGTGCTGTGAATTTCTTCATTTAGTAACTTTAATGTACAGCATGCAGTTTGTATCATATCGATTTTCCAATATCTCAAGTTTCAAGTTGAGTTGATTTGGAGAGATAACGATGAGAGAAACTGGTATCAGTGAGGCATCTGCCAACATTACATTACTGTGATCATCTAACGGGGGAGCGAGAAATTTCTGTCTCATAATTGTCCTGTAATCATTTTTGCTCTGTTCATACGAACACGTTGAAAGAACACAGTATAGAGTACGAACGATTCCCATCGTCTGTCCCAGGGCTGTTCCAGTCCTCCGGGAGAGAGAAAACTACTGATTGGCCTATTGATATTTTCAGCCGTCAAATGACATTCATCGGCCAAGGTCATTGGGTAAATCAGCTCTGTCTGAAACCTAAAATTATTTTATGATTTATGGGATAATAAGAGTCATATCGATCAGTTATTCGTGTCTGTATTATAATGTGAAACACCACATTTGTTAGGTACAACGTGGATATTGGTCTGGTCCTACCGCTGGCTGCGCTTGAGCAGCGCAGCCAGCGGTAGAAATGGGGCAGGGGACCAGGCTACCTGTATATGTGAAATGTTTCTGATAACGTTACAATATCTTGTCACGTGATTTATTGAGTGTCTTCGTTCTTTATTTTGCAAATTTTTAATGAAAAATATATTTTTCCATAAAAGGACACAATGTTTTTAATATTTTTCTTATCGTACAAAACGGCTACATGAAAGTGTTTAAAATTCATCTTGATAACATCGATTTTAAACTTGATCAATGTTTTACGTTTTTATTACATGATCTGTCTACTGACCCTGTCTACTGGAAATACCCCTCTTTCGTTTTGTAATAAAGGTGTAATGGTCTTACATATTGTCCAATAAAATGGTTTTAAAACAGTCAGCATGGTGTGAAAGTTATCATTTGATTGGTTACATTTATCAGCCAATAATATTACTTTAAAGCTGTCAATTTGGCGTGAAAGTTTTTTTTTATATTTAAAGAATTTTATTGGGTATTTTCCTTAAAATGTTACAATTCTTTATGCTAGTGTACTAGTTTTTCTCTGTGAATACATCAATTATCGCACAAATAATAATATAGGAGACCACTTTTCCAAGTACACTGTCATCTTGTTATTTTTGCAATGAAGTTCTCTATCTGAGATATCCGTCGTATGAAAGACACCAATCCTGCAACTTGAAACTTGGCTTAACACCGTTCATTTTACAGTAATAGGTGTGTTTTCTCACAAGTAAACTAAAAAGTTAACTAACAGAGATTCATTCGGATCTGAAATAACCAAGCAGAGTTTGCTTGGTGGTGAGCTCAACTCTAGAGCGTCTCCCCAATAAAGTAATAGATTCCTCCAAAGGGACACTGAAAATGAGCATGCATAAAATAAATGTTCATAGCTTTCAACTTCGTTCATGCAGAATGTTCACAGAGGGGTTGGAAATTTATTGGGATTTAGTTTGTGAAGTTTTTCATTGGTATAAAGAATATTATGTAGTAATTTAAATTGGAATTTCCTCATTTTGCTGTCGATGGTCATCTTCAGCATTAATTTATACATTTGTTTCCAATCCAGAGTACCTGAATTCAAAACTTCTTCCAGTTTTGCTTGGCTCGC